>CALYOO010000140.1:0-138376 GCA_945261195.1 Cryptosula pallasiana
ATTACTTATATTATATTTCGATGATGCTGAAAAAAACTGTCCAGAACAAGAGTTCAAAAAACTAATCTATAACTCAAGGCAATCATATCACTATAGGTGAGTTTTACTAATTTTTACCATAAATTAAACAAAATGCTGAATATATACATTTTCTAGGTGAAAAAAGGACTTTTTTGATGTAATTAGTGTATTTTTTACAACAAAATGCTGAATATATACATTTTCATGGTAAAGAAAAGGACTTTTTGGGTGTAATTAGCGTAGTTTTTACAACAAAATGTTGAACATATACATTTTTTCAGGTAAAAAAAAAGCACTTTTTTGGTGTAATTAGTGTATTTTTTTACAACATATTTATAAAGCAAGTATTTTTTGTTTTGTTTTAGATAGATGAAAGAGAATCAAAAGCACTTGTTGAAAATAATGCTCAAGAAAGAACAAGTTGAACAATGTAACTTGGTGAGTTATTTCCCTTTTCTAATAATGTAAACTATCCAATGTAACTAGAACTATAATTCAAATTCATGTAATTATTTTACATTTTTGCTTAATCATTCTATACTAATACATAATTTTTTTATTTTAGTTCATTACGAAATTAAAAGCACATAGAACAGAAGTCTTCCTTCCTAAGATGTAACATCACTACATCAAAGACATCATTATAAAGGAACAAACTATGCATTAACTGTTATTACTTTGTATTTATTACAAGTTGTAGTGCTTTGTATTACGTAGTATTTACTGACTCTAGCTATATTATGTGGGGAGATTTTCCTTACTTATTATGTAATAAATGTATATAATCATATAATGATTCATTTTTAATCAATGTATTTATTCAATTTAGATATATCTCCTCTCTTCTCTCTCTATGTAGATATAAATATACCCATAAATATGAGTAGTAATATATGAGCAGATCTCCCTACCAAGTGTTTTTTTGTGGTTCTGGTCTTGGGGGTTATGCAATGGGTTACGGCGTTGGATGAATTCGCCGAGTTTATATTGTATTTCATTTGAGGGGTACTTGAGTGGTGTTTGAGTGGCATTTAAGCGGTATTTGAGTTTTGATTATTTTTTTACTTGATTTGAACTCATATGGCAGCTAGATTTTGAATGTATGGCATTTAAGTTTTGATACTTTTTCACATAATTTGAACTCATATGGTATCTTGAGAGAGAGAGGAGAGAGAAGACAGAGAGGAGAGAGGAGAGAGAAAGGAGAGAGGAGTTTTATCTACATTGAATAACTATATTGATCAAAAATGAAACATTTTATGATTATATACATTGATTACATAATAAATAGGGAAAATCTTCCTATATAATATAGCTAGAGTCAGTAAATACTAAGTAATACAAAACAATACAACTTGTAATGACAATCAATGTATACATACATATGGTATCTTGAGATAAAAAAAGAGAGAGAGGAGAGAGGGAGAGAGAGGAGAGAGGAAGAAAGAGAGGAGAGAGGAGAGAAGAGATATATCTACATTGAATAAATATATTGATCAAAATGAATCATTATATGATTATATACATTTATTACATAATAAGTATGGAAAATCTTCCTATATAATATACCTTTACAATAATGTTTTTGATGTACTGATGTTTGGTAAAAAAACTACATTAGTTAAGTTTTAAATTCATATGAAAAAAATTTGTGTCAATTTAGTATCTACTCCCAGGACTGATACTCCCCTAAAATAACCCATAAGGCTCAGCCTAAAAACAAGTTTTAGGGGGTGTTTTTGTGCAAGATACAATAAAAATAACTGTGTTTGTATATATCTAGAGAGAGTGTTTAGAGGAGAGAGAGAGAGAGGAGACTTGAGCATAAATATTCCTGGTAAATTATTTATTTACAATATTATTTGTAATTATTAGTGAAAGAAATTATGAGCAAGGTACAATAAAAATAACTGTGTTTGTATATATCTAGAGAGAGTGTTTAGAGAGAGAGAGAGAGAGAGAGAGAGAGAGAGAGAGAGAGAGAGAGAGAGAGAGAGAGAGAGAGAGAGAGAGAGACTTGAGCATAAATATTCCTGGTAAATTATTTATTTACAATATTATTTGTAATTATTAGTGAAAGAAATTATGAAATACTGGCGAGTAATTAAGTAATTCAGTAAGGAAATTGGTTGGAAACGTAGTAATATTATTTAAATACAACATTGCTTTGCAACAATGATTAATAAAAACAATTATGGATGTTGGTGAGTAATTAAGTAATCTAGTAAGGAAAACTGATTGAAAATCACGGTAATATTTGGTAAAAGATACTTGCAACATGTTTTATCAGCGAAAAAATCAAACAATTTTCAAATGTTTACGAGTACTAAGCGATTTAGTAGGAAAAACCAACTGAAACACGCATTTCAAATATTTACGCGTAACTAGGTTATTCAGTAGGAAAAACCAACTGAAACGCGCAATATCCGTTTTTGAAATATTTACGATAAACACAATTGGGATATTACTGTTATCAAAAAAATCAAGCGAGTATCAAATGTTTACGAGTAACTAAGTATTTAGTTGAAAAAAATCGATTGAGATCGTGTGACATCCGTTACAAAATATTTTACGTCAAGTTACCAACGAGAAAATAAATATTTCTTAGAATATCCGCTATAGCGAGTTACGATAATTTTTACGCACCTTGAAGGTTTTCAGTCCATTTTCAGTCAGATCAAAATTTATGCGAGACGTTTTAGGTATTATTTCAGTCGACGTAATGTTACCAGTTCATTTTTAAAAAGTAATTAATTATAATATCACGCAAGTGCCCCGCAAGTGTCATTTTACTAATAAACTCATTCCAGAAAAGACATTAATCATCATCTCGGTTAATCCTATATGTTTTGATCTTTTTAATATCAAGTGTGTCGCTCGAGAAAAGTCATTAGTTACACCTAAGCACTATTCATTATCATGCTCTATTTAAAACAAAAACAACAAACATCCATAGATGATGGAATTATAGGTCGAATTCAACCTAAAAAGGAAGAGAACTTGATTGCATCTATCTCCTGTTTTTTATTGTTTCATTACATATTAGTTAATATAGATACAGCCTTCCACCAAAACGGATTTGTGGTTTTACTTTTAATCCTAGGTATCTCCGCTATCATCTAAAAAAACATGAGCAAAGCATGACTTTATCCACTTGTTTTATTAGTTAGACTGTTACTTTTTTTAAAATATCTCATTGTTTTTTGTGTGAAATACAAATAATATTTCAACATACATAGCATATTTTCTATTTTTAGGAAGCTGTTTTGTCTAATAAATCAAGAGTTATATGTTACATACGCATATTTAAATGCTATCAGATATCTTTGAAGTGTTTATTACATTCCTAACTCATACTTAATGTTGTAAACTATAATTGGAGCTCTCACATTTTAATTTACTGTCTGTTGATATAAAGATGGAGCTACACTACATCATTGTTTTGCTGATGATGTATCTATATGATTGTTTGTGGTAGTGTGTGTTATAGTAGAGTATATCAATAAACTGCAATTGAACTAGTTATTAAATGCTATCAGTACCTGTAAAGTATTTTATTACATTCCGAACTCACGCTTAATGGTGTAAACTATAATTGAAGCTCTCACATATTAATTTACTGTCTGATGATATAAAGATGGAACTACATCGCATCATTGTTTTGCTGTTGATGTGTCTATATGAAAATTGTTGCTATAAAAATATGTTTGAAGGATGTGAGTTGTCATTCAAATGAAATGTAAGTTTCATCCTAGCTAGTTATATTTAAAAGAGGTTGTAAAATTTGTTTATCCAACGCTCTACATTCAAAAATTTTAGCTAGATGGAAAGACAGTTTACAGGAGTGTTTGTGGTGGTTAAGCTTATTAAACTATTTAATCTCTATCTTCCTATTTTTTTAACCAACTTCCTAATCATCTTCCACTTTTTTAAAAAACAATATCATTTATCATAGTAATAATCAGAAAATCAGTCTACAAATTAATCTTGATAAATGACTTCAATGTTTTGTATATAAGAGAAACTATTTTTTTAAACAGTATCAGTTTTCATTTATACTACATCATCTGCAACATCTACACATCTGCAAAACAACAATGGCTAGCAATATCCCTACAGCAAATGAGTAAGTTATTTATACTATCTTTTACAATTTTGTTGCAGTTACATTTATAAATTTATACAAATGTATATATATATATATATATTACTTGTAGGACTACATCCTCAAATGATGCATTAGAGATAAATATAGACGAAATAGATTTCAGTACCATGTAAGTATATTATTGAAACTTTATTATTCAACTGTATTATATAGAGTTTTTAATTAATCACAATCTTGTTTTATTGCTTTATTAAGCTCTACCGATGATGAAACAATGAGATGGTTGGACGAATGTTTTAAGGAAACGGAGAAGCCAAAAAATAAGCCTACCGCGCACATTGCTATGAGTAAGTATTTTTCTGTATTATGAAAAATGTAAATTTTTCTGTAGGTAAAATAATAACGACTCTACATTTACTACGTTATTTTTGTAGAGAAAACATCTACACGATTCATTGCAAGCGCATGTTATGTAGGAAAAGATGAAACATTTCTCTCCTATGATCGTCACACATTTGAATGTAAGTATGATAAAAATATTATTTACTACATACTCATTCAATTTTAATAAATTTTTTCAAAAACTAACATAATTACATTCATATTTTCTATTTTAGTTCAAGCAGAGAACCTGCAGCTAGAGCAGTACAGAAGGAGCAGTGTTATAGATGGAGAGATAAAAGATGATAAGGAGTGCTTCAAGTGTAAGTGATACGCGTTATCTTTATATACATATACCATACTCAAGACAGTTATCTATATATATATATAATGAGAATTTGTTTATTTTGCTTGTAGATATCGATAACAAAAACACAAGATATTTTCTTTCAGTGCTTTCGTTGCTGTTGATATCGTATTGCACAAAGACTCTGAGCGAAGCACTGAAAGAAAAAAAAGACAGTATTCCGTGTATATTTTGTGGTAAGAAGTTTAAATTAGGGAAGATGCATGAGCCCGGTCGAGTTCTTTCAAGACATTTTTTTGCTCACTTGTTTATTTTTTATTGTTTATGCGGAAAATCACATACAACTTTGAGAGAACTCCAGCAACATACTTGTATTTTGAAAACTAAAATGTTTTTTGTTGTTGATATTGCTAGTTATGATAATTTTGTTTTATTTATTAATAAAAAATATTCTGAGTTAGTTATGAACATTACTTTTCCCAAAAATTTTATGTTAGTATATCTCTATCCAATAGAAGGTTATTTTTCTGGAAACATCGATTTAGATTTTGAGGGATTAGGGTGTAAATGGTTGGCAATAGCTAAAAAACCGGTTGCTGGAGATCAAAAGCTTTTACTTAAAACCCAACGTAAAAAAATGAGAGCGCTTATATCTTCAGATTCTGATTTTTCAGAAACTGAAGAAAGTAATAATGACTTAATTTCTGTTGCTAGTTCACAGTGCAGTCCAAAAACCAGTGTTTTAGAATCTAATACAACAGTTAACCCACAAACTCAAGTAGATTTAAAACAAAGCCAAAAGATTGATATAACTTCACTGAAATTAATTTTGAATATAAAAGATGGACTGAAAAAAAAGGGTTTTAATGATTGTGTTAAATTGAAATTAGCGTCTATTAGACAGAAAATGCAAAAAAATTCAGATTTTTCTCAAGAAGAAATTCTTGTATTAACTGCACTCTTAGGTGAGTTTTAAAATTTTTATTTCACTATATTTTTTATTATTATCATGGCTCTGGAATAGGTCTTATGCAACTACCCTATTTTATAATTTCTTACCACAAAATATATAGTGAATAGGATGTTTTTTTATAAATACTCTCTATATATATATTATATATACAGACAATAGTCTGTGTTTTTTATGAATACTTTATTCATATGTATACACTTCATGTAGAATTGTTCTGTCATTAGTTTACCTAATGTATTATTTTTGTTTGTTTTGTGGTTGAAAACTCCATACGCTTCATTCTTACTGTATTACTTTGCATAATATTACAAAATAAATATTACATCAACTACCTTCAAACTGCATCCAAGCGATGAAACAGTAAATTTCACATCTGTATTACTGAATCTATAGCATTGTTATGAAAAAGACTGTAATTACTTAATTATTATGTCATATCGTGACAAACTATCAACACCCAATTCACAAAACTGTAAAACCTAAAGTATAATGCTTGTGGTTGTAAAAAGTCTTCTACTGTTTTGGTTTCTCAAACAAATTATAAAACATTTTCACAATTTTTGTGCAAAAGCGGAGTTGTCTTACCATTTTGACACAATGTGCCGACAACTTTTACATATTTTTTCAAAAACGAAGTTTAGAAATTATAAATGGGAGTTGTCTTAACATTTTTGAAAAATGAGACGATAACTTGAAATATTTATTTTTGTGTCGGAACATTGAAATTTTGTAACATTTTAGAGTTGTAACCCCGAAAGTTTTACAAATTGGCTAAATTACCAATGTTAAATATGGATAAAATACTTTATTACACTAAATATATACAAATTATTGCACAATACAAATAACATGTAATTTAATGTTTATGAGTTGTTGCTGATAGATTTTGGCGAGTCGTCGGTCATTCACTTGTACACGTATTCTATCTAAAAGCATACATAGATGTCGTTATAACAACTACATTATACTATGGTGAAAAATACGGCTATTAGTAGTTACTTATTACTAGTGAAGATTAACATACCTTAATTAAATTTCCGATATTGAAATCCTGCTAGCTTCGCTTGAAATGTGTTTGTCATCTTCATTGCTTTTCTCACTATCATTGTCGACAACTTCATCTTTTTCCTCAAATTTTTTGTTCTCAGAGTCATCATCAGTCATATTATCATCTTCTTCATCAGTATAAGCATCATTGTCATCATCATCATCATCATCATCATCATCATCATCATCATCAGCAGCATCATCAGCGGCAACATCATCATCATAACTTTTCATCAGCTCAGCATCGTCAAATAGAGAAAGTCTGAAAGCTCTTCCTTTTTTTTCACTTGAAGTAGATAGAAGCATCAAAGCTTCTTCAACACTCAGAATCGTGAGAATGTGTTTCTTTGTGCCGCTTTCAGTTGTCATCGTACTTTTATAGTGGATCATACCGCATTCATGATTTTTGATCTTCAAAACGTTCTCAGGAGGGACAACAATCTTCCCAGTCATCAAAGATCCGTCATTCATCATGTATCTGTAAGTGACAGTGTGAGTGATACGTAAAGGCGATGTATCTTGTTTTCGTTTTCGCTGCTTCGACTTCAAATTTTTCCAAACTGAAAGTCTAGTGAATGTCAGAAGAGTGTTGACAGGAATATTATCGAAAGTGACGATATCAAAGTATGCTTGCAACTGTTTCAATGATTTTTTTCTCAAGATTTTGGCTATAACTCGTTGTTTTAGCCCTTGATGATGATGATTATCTCCTACAATACGTAGATCGGGTTGATTTTCTTCTAGCTTTCCCATGTACACTACGATTTGTGAAGAGCCGGGATCAAGTTCCTGTAGCTCCATCGTAAGTTCTTTGTCAATCAGTGATTTGACTCGAATTCGATGATTGTTTTTTAAAACATATTCATAGTCCAATATACCATAATCTTCAACGTAATTAACATCGAAAACCTCCAATATCGTAGGAATTGGTAAATCCAACAAACTCACAAAATTTCCGATTTCCAACATTCCTTTCTGCATAGCTCCTGTCATTATTCCAGCCATCTCGAGCAATTCAAACTCTCTAAGTTTGTTTGCGGTATTATTCTTGCAGTTGCTGAATAAAAAGGAAATTGAAGCTTGAGATAATGTCACTATCGGTTTTTTGATATCCTCCGTTCGTTTGCCTTCACTGTTCTCATGCAGATATGTGTAGTCCGGTGTGGGACTCAAAGGAGAGTCAGCTGAAACTACATGATGATTCATTGCTATATCAGCATGAGCATTGGTGTTTGAGCGAGAAGATGTATCATTAAAGGTGTTAGGATTGGATCTTCTATCATCAATGTGAATGCCGTTGGTGGTGGAAATGATGGTTGTAGTGGAAATAGCGTTAGTGTTGTTGGTAGCTGTGATTGGTTCAATATGGAGCTTAGGAAGTGCTTTGGAGTGTGATGTCATCATACCTGCAAAAAGTAAAAGAACTTAGTTTAATGATGTAAATATACTGAAACTATTGTTTTATTAAAAGATTGTTTTTAAAAACTAAGATTCAAAAACCTAGATGTTTCAATTAATTAAAAACAAATAATTATTTTAGTGCTTCTTACCTTGTTGCTCTCCTAATAGCTGTAGTAGATGTTGCTCCTCTGTTAGTCGCTGTAGAACTGGATGCTTTCTGTGTGAAAACTATGGTTCTTATATAGCTAAAGTTGTACTGATTAAACCCTATGAACACCATCTCGTGTCAATCTCTATGAATCAACATTTGTTCACGCGAAGGAAGGTCAATGCTTTCGCGGGAATAAATAAATAATTTTCACGCGAATACAAACCAATGCTTTCGCGGGAATAAATAAGTTATTTTCACGCGAATGGAAACCAATGCTTTCGCGGGAATAAATAATTTATTTTCACGCGAATAGAAACCAATTCTTTCGCGGGAATAAATACTTTATTTTCACACGAATGCAAACTGTTGCCTTCGCGGGAATAAATGATTTAATTTCCCGCGAATGGAAACCGTTGCTTTCGCGGGAATAAATATTTTATTTTCACGCGAATAGAAACCAATGTTTTCGCGGGAATAAATGATTTTATTTCCCGCGGATGAAAGTCAATGTTGTCGCGGGAATAAATACTTTGTTTTCACGCGAATGGAAACCGTTGCTTTCGCGGGAATAAATACTTTATTTTCACGCGAATACAAACCGTTGCTTTCGCGGGAATAAATAATTTATTTTCACGCGAATAGAAACCAATGCTTTCGCGGGAATAAATATTTTATTTTCACGCGAAGGCAACGTTGCTTTCGCGGGAATAAATATTTTATTTTCACGCGAAAGCAACGGTTTCCATTCGCGTGAAAATAAAGTATTTATTCCCGCGACAACATTGACTTTCATCCGCGGGAAATAAGATCATTTATTCCCGCGAAAGCATTGGTTTCTATTCGCGTGAAAATAAATTATTTATTCCCGCGAAAGCAACGGTTTCCATTCGCGGGAAATTAAATCATTTATTCCCGCGAAAGCATTGGTTTCTATTCGCGTGAAAATAAATTATTTATTCCCGCGAAAGAATTGGTTTCTATTCGCGTGAAAATAAATTCTTTATTCCCGCGAAAGCATTGGTTTCTATTCGTGTGAAAATAAATTATTTATTCCCGCGAAAGCAACGGTTTCCATTCGCGTGAAAATAGTTTATTTATTCCCGCGAAAGCATTGGTTTGTATTCGCGTGAAAATAATTCATTTATTCCCGCGAAAGCATTGACTTTCCTTCGCGTGAACAAATGTTGATTCATAGAGATTGACACGAGATGGTGTTCATAGGGTTTAATCAGTACAACTTTAGCTATATAAGAGTCATAGTTTTCACACAGAAAGCATCCAGTTCTACAACAGCTATCAGAGAAGCAACATCTACTACAGCTATTAGAAGAGCATCAAGGTAAAAACTTAATAAATTACAGTTTTTACTCATATATTATTTATTATACTAAAACAACTGAACAAAATTAATCATCTGTTTTTTTTGTTTTTTTTCAGATTCAATGACAAAAAATGGAAATAGTTAACAACACAGAATCAGAAACTCAGCCTAAATCTTTGACTCAAGAGGACTTGATACTTCTACAAAACATATGCAATAAGAAAATTGAAGAGAGAGTGCGAATTATCTCAAACAATTGTAAATTCATACAGAAAGACTTGATAGAGCAGCTAAATAGTTTTCGAACTGAATCTTTTCTAACATTAAAGCTCTTAGGGAATGATGTTACGTCAGATATTCAGAGATTACATTATGTATTACAACAACGACAATATCAACTACAACAGGTAAACACACCAATTTCTATCGAGTGTGCTCGTAAAGAACTTGCTCTAAAAAGAAGAAACATGCAGCGACAGTCCGCTCAAAGACAAGCTAGAAGGGTAAGGACTCAACAACGTAAGACACGAAAAGCTACAAAAACATCCGATTAACAGTCAATTTTTGATGATAAGGTAATAATTAATAAAAAAATACTATTTAGTAACAGTTTGTAGTTGTTTTAAATTTCTGTTTAACCATTCTATACTAATACATAACTTTTTATTTTAGTTCATTATGGAATCAAAAGTACATAGAACAGAAGTATTCCTTCCTAAGTTTGTATTATTTAATATTTACTGACTCTAGCTATATTGTATGAGATTTTCCCTACTTATTACACAATAAATGTATATATTCACATATTGTTTCATTTTTAATCACTGTATTTATTCAATGTAGATATATCTCCTCTCTCCTCTCTCCTCTTTTTATCTCTCCTCTCTCTCAACATACTCTCTCCTCTACCAAATACTCCTCTCTCCTCTCTTGCAGTTATTTCCCAAATACTGTAGATTTTAACCATCTAGAGGTCTAATTTGGTAATTTTCCAACATATTTTATAGCATTTAATATACTTATTATGTAATAAATGTATATTATTCAATGATGTAAATGTAAATATATCCATAAATATGTACATAATTATCCATATATACATAAATGTATAAAAAACTAAAAAAAATCTCTCCTCTCTCTTCTCTCCTCTCTCATCTCTCCTCTCCCCTCTCTCCAGAAGATTTTCCCTACTTATTATGTAATCAGGTATATAATCATATAATTTTCATTTTTGATCAATATATTTGTTCAATGTAGATATATCTCCTCTCTCTATGTAGATATGAATATAACCATAAATATGTACATAACTAACCATATATACATGAATGTATAGAAAACTAAAAAATCTCTCTCCTCTCTCATCTCCCATCTCTCCTCTCTCCTCTCTCCTCTCCCCTCTCTCTCAAGATACCATATGAGTTCGAGTTATGTAAAAAGTTATCAAAACTTGAATGCCATACATTCAAAATCTAGATGCCATATGAGTTCAAATCAAGTAAAAAAATAATCAAAACTCAAATGCCACTTAAATGCCATTCAAATGCCACTCAAGTACCCCTCAAGTAAAATACAATATAAACTCGGCGAATTCATCCAACGTCGTAACCCATTGTCTCAACCCCAAGGTCTAATCCACAAAAAAACACTTGGTAGGGAGATCTGCTCATATATTACTACTCATACCAACCAAATTGGAACAATAGGCAAGTGTTCACTGGTGAGCAAGAATCGCTACTGAAAGAATACCTTATCGAGGCAGCCAAGCACCATGCAGGGCTAACTAAGAAGATGGTACGGGAATTATCCTATGAATATGCGAAGACAATCGGCAGGAAGTATCCCCCGACATGGGACACCAACAGCACTGCAGGTATTTGCTTTCAGTCTGCTCATACCCACTGCTTAAATACTCGTTATTACAGCATATAAGCCTATATCTGATATGATCATTATAATACTAGTATTCATTATATAGCTAATATGATCGTTATAATACTAGTAGACCTATCGCTTAATAGAATTCTATAATATTTAAGGGTTACTTGAAGTCGAGCTAACCATCCATTGTGATTGATTGCAGGAGAAGACTGGATCTACCACTTCATGAAGAGACACCCCAACTTATCAGTACGTACTCCAGAAGCAACCAGTCTGAGTCGAGCGACGAGCTTCAATAGAACTAACGTCGCTGCCTTCTTTGCCAACCTAGAGGCTGTGCTTATCAAACACAAGTTTGAGGCTAGTGACATTTGGAACATTGATGAGACCGCGCTCACCACTGTACACAAGCCGCCAAAGGTCATCGCTCTGAAGAATGCGAAGCAGGTTGGAGTATCCACATCCGCTGAAAGAGGCACACTCGTGACACTGGTAGGATGCATTAGCGCCCAAGGAGGTTATATCCCTCCGTTTTTGATCATGCCTAGAGTGAACTTTAAAGAGTCCATGCTGAATGGCACCCCACCTGGAAGTAGCGGGGCTGCTCACCCATCCGGCTGGATGAATCAGGAGATTTTTCTTTTGTGGATAGAACACTTTGCTAAATATTGCAAATGCTCCAAAGAGAAGCCAGTGCTTCTCTTGCTGGACAATCACACCAGCCACATTTCAATCGCAGCAATTGATGCTGCTAAGGAGAAAGGGATAGTATTACTTACATTCCCGCCCCACTGCAGTCATAAACTGCAGCCGTTAGATCGGACTGTGTATGGCCCGCTGAAAAAGTACTATAATGACACCTGCAACAGATGGATGCTCAACAATCCGGCTAGAACTATATCAATTCATGATATAGGAGCGCTGCTTGGCGAGAGTTTCCACAAAGCCTTTACACCAGCCAATATTCTATCGGGCTTCCGCGTCTCTGGGATCCACCCATGCAACTCGGACATCTTTAGTGATGATGAATATTTGGCTTCGGCTGTTACAGACCGTCCAGCTCCGGTCCAAGTCCCAGCATTACCTCCTGCAGGTCTTTCTGGTCAATCTCAAAATCCGCTGCCCGCTGCCACAGTTACTGAACCTACACCATCGACCAGTGAATTGATCAGATCGCTCAACGATTTTACTCCCCAAGACCTTCGTCCATATCCAAAAGCTGGACCCCGCAAGAATGCAACCTCAAATCGAAGGAAAGTGAATTCCATGGTCCTCACTGATACGCCTGTTAAGCAGCAGATGTTGAAAGAACTGGAGGCAAAGAAGAAGCCACCAAAGAAAAGGGCCAAAATACTGACTCCGGAATCGAGCGATGATGATGACGGAAAAGAGGATGAAGCGCTGGCCAAGAGACTAGAGAAAGAAGACAGTTCTGGAGACGAGTTAGATACTGAAGAGCCACCTAGATCACCTAGGCCTACCACGGAGGTGGGAGAGTACGTCCTGGTCAAGTTTACTGGGAAGAAGACCAATGTGAGGCATTTCGTGGGCATTGTAGTGGAAACAGATGGCTGTGGAGTCTTATCGACTGTATCGTTTTTCAAGACTATTCATGGTATAAACCCTTCCTTCATCAAATCTGAGCCGGAAGATATCACGGATATTGATGACACCGATATTGTCCTTCGTCTACCACCACCAACGAACACTGGTGGAACTAGCAGGCTGTCCCAGAGGATCGTTTTCCCAGTTGACCTATCTTATTACTTTTGATTTATACTGAAAAACAGTTGAATATAATTTTGATTAGTTTCATATCTCAAATAAATAGTTGAACAACAAAAGTTAGTAAAGACCTCTCTGTATATTGTGATACATTATTTTCAATAGGAACATATAGTCCCAGAGTGCCCCGAGCCCTGTCCCAATGTGCCCCGATATAGGGGCACTCTGGGACAGTGTACAATGCTCTCTGTTTTTCTCACAACTTTTTTCTAGACTGGTAAACTGCCAAATGGTTATTATCATGTAGTTAACAACACATCAAACTATATATGTGTATAGTTTGAAGATGACCATCCCAAAAATAAACGGTCTGTGGCCAAATAGGTGAAATTTGTCCCAGAGTGCCCCCGCCTCCCCTACAAGGAGGGCTATACTGTCAGGCTTTATCTGCACTGTACTACGAACGTCACTGCTAGGCAGTACGGCTCTGCGTGGTTTATCCGTCACTAGATACAACCGGATGCTGCTGTAGAGCAGGCAGAACTGTGTTCAAGCAACCAGCCTCACAGATATCACAGAGTTGGAGGTAACAATGGTTTATTATTACCAACAAAAGCAAACAATGTCTAATTCTTACACAAAACTGAAGGGTTGACACAAAGTATATAATATAAGAACGATAGCAACTGGCGGCAAGGGTCGAGTGAAGACTCAACATATAACTGGTCAAAACAGTTCGCTTGCTACACGAGAGTTACTTCTCAATCCAACTACTTCTCAATGTCTGCCCACTGGGCCGAATGCAAGGGTATTTATAGGAAAAGTGAACAGTTGAAAATATATGCATATAATTGGATAGAACGAATAAGCCCAGCGAGGTGTAAAAAAGCAATCACAATCTGGCACAAAAAGAATACATGAATCAATAGGCTAGCGCATTAATGCTAAATGATAAGATATATAGATACTGTTAATGGCCAGTTTACTTGTGGCGGGAATCCATCCTTAGGTTTGGCTGTGTGAGCGACAGGTCAGCTGTACTCTTGAGTGTAGTCAAGCGTAGCCATCTAGCGTGTAGTAGAGAGATATGTATGTGGAATGGTATCACCCATAGATGAAATATACCAGGATTGCCAGCTGCACCCAATCAGGTGAAGCAATTTGATTGGCCAAGTCCGTACTGGATGTAGACTGTAACTGTGCCTTTTACAAGGGAGTCGTGACATACGCTATAGTAAGCGGCCGCAAGTTATGGTAAAATCTTTTTATAGCAGCCGCCGCAATTTTTTAAACACTCAAATTATACGAACGTACCAGAAATACGCCACTTTCCCCTTGGATTGGCGTAGTTGTCTTTTTTAATGAAAAGACAACTCGACACTGCATTCAAAAGACACAATATACGTACCGGATACTGCATAAAAGTCGCTAGTGATGGCGACTCCCATAAACGGCCTCACTTGAATCGTGGCCAAAGTTATATTGAAGGGCCGTAGCTGGCAATCTGGTATATTTCATCCATGGTATCACCGGTTGAAGAGGAAATAGCCGAACTGCGCAAATCTATTACCGTATGACTGACCTGAATAATTGTCAGAGAAACTGATGAGACCAAACTTATTGGCGTATATCAGATTGCTCATACTCAAACTGTTATTGAATTTGTGTTTTACAGATTCATCACAGAGTTTGTGCTGCGCCTAGATCTGCATATCGCCTAGCAAAAAACATGACCATGACTGTGAGTATGTGCCCAGAAACACCTGTTTTAGGAGGAGAGCAATCTGAACCAAACAAATACTGTGGAAAGCATCAATCGCTTGAAAGAACAGATTTACAGGCTCCAGAAAAAAGTGCCACATTGTGCTTGCTGACCAACAACAAACAATCTGATATAGAGAAAAACTTCTGAGTTTATCAATATCAAGTAAAGTAATAGTAAATAGCAAAAAATAAAAATCGCCTACTAGCTGTTTTCTGTGGAAGTTTCTAAATTTAACTTTGTAATTCGACAATCAAAAAATTTGCTCGGAATGCTTCAAATTTATTTTCTAATCTGAGAAAATTTCACTTTCTAACTTTTTTCTAACTTTGTTATATATAACATAAAGCATTTCTCAAATTCTAAGTTTCTAAGTTTAAATTGACAACTCGACAATCAAACAGGTTTCTCGCAATGTTTCTAATTTGCTTTCTGATTTGAAAAAATCTGAATTTCTAACTTTCTTCTAACTTTGCAATATATAACATAAGGCAGTTCTCAAATTCTAAGTTTCTATGTTTCTAAGTTTAAATTTACAACTCGACAATCAAAATGTTTTCTCACAATAATTATAATTTACTTCCTAATTTGGGAAACTCACTTTTTATCTTTTTGCCAACTCTTAGTTTTATCCCCCCCCCCCCCCCTTACACACATTTCTAGTTCATTCTCAGTACATTTGTACACCGAGCAATGCTTGTACATTTTGACATTTTTAATAAGAAAAATATATAGGGATTTTCTACAAAGTTGCACATACCTCCTGCTACAATGTCGCTACAGCATTTATTGTGTTTGCCTCGTATGTTCACCGCCGAGTACAGAGAAGAACGAAATCGCCAGCAATATACACCGACAATTTTATGCCTTAAAATGATTTTTTCTGCTACAACAATTTGATAAATATAGTCTTACGTGTTCGCTTATATTGGATTAAGAGAGGACAACTACTGCAACAATAGAGACCAAGAGAAGAACACTACAAAGCCCAATACACTGCTTAGGAAATGTGTAAATTTTGTAACATTTGACCAATTTAATTATAAAGAGGTGAAATGGCTGAAAAAGGTGGTATATACCCCATTCAAGAGACTGAAAGAAGTGAAATGGCTGGAGAAGGTGGTATATACCCCATTCAAGAGACTGAAAGAAGTGAAATGGCTGGAGAAGGTGGTATACACTCCATTCAAGAGACTGAAAGAGGTGAACATGAAACAAGTCCTATACAAGTGTGTGATGTGGATGAGAATGACTCCATGCATGGATTAGACTAAAGTACAGAGCTTATGGAAACACGAACATTACAGAAATTACATTAGTTTTACTACAGGTGTCCGCTTCGACGAAATGTTTGTCCTGTCAATGCAATGTTATAGAATTGTGATTAATCATGATGCGTTTTATTATTCAAAAAAATAAAGAAGACAATACCCAACAATCAGCATAAGAGCATCAGCTTAAGAGCATCAGCATAAAAACATCAGCATAAAGCCGTGGCTACACACACCTACGTTTTGTAGGTATGTGGTAAAAATGCGTCTTTTTTCTTGCCAAGCAACGTTTTTTTTACAAAAAGACGCTCAATTTCGTAGACCAACATGTTGGTCTACAAAAACGTTTTTTTGCCTGACGCTTCGGTGATTAGACAATTATTATTAAATAACTACTCTCAATTGGATAAAATATAGGGATGAAATTTGACGACTCCAGTGAACTTTTTTATAATTTAACCTTGACCTGGTCATTACTGATTGGCCAACAGTACTTTTATCAAAGAGGTTACTGTTTATTTATAAACAACTAATTATTATTTATAAACTTTAATTATTTATCACAGATAAGAAATTATTTATCTAGTATTATAAAGAAATATCATAATTAATTAATTATTTTAATTTGCATTTATTATAGTTATTACATTGATTATTTTCAATAATTATGTCCTCTTTGCCTCACTGGACACTCCGTAGCATTGCGGTGATCATTCATCTGTGTGTGTAGCCACCAGAGCGACGCTACGAAACGTTTTGTTCGTCATATTCCTACAAAACGTAAGTGTGTGTAGCCACGGCTTAAGAGCGCCAACATAAAGCTTCAGCATAAAAGCATCAGCATAAGAGCATCAGCATAAGAGCATCAGCATAAGAGCATCAGCATAAAAGCATCAGCATAAGAGCATCAACATAAGAGCGACAACATAAGAGCATCAGCATAAGAGCATCAGCATAAGAGCATCGGCATAAGAACATCAGCATAAAAGCATCAGCATAAAAGCATCGACATAAGAGCATCAGCATAAAAGCATCAGCAAAAGAGCATCAGCATAGAAGCGCCAACATACGAACATCAGCATAAGAACATCGGTATAAGAGCATCGGCATAAGAGCGTCAGCATAAAAGCATCAGCATAAGAGCATCAGCATAGATGGAAAGCTTGATAATCATTTACAGAAACACACCGCATATTTGCTTGCTTAGATCCATAAAATAATGTATAAAAGTCACACAATCGCTCTTAAAATTGTATTAGATTTCATAATTTGTCTCATTCGATTCAACTTACTCATTTGGTTACATACCGGCAATGTCTCTACAATGTTGTAAAAATCAAGTTGTTGAGAAAATATTGCCAGTCATGTGCAACCGTATACACAACAGTGCACTTATAAATTTGTTGTTGAGAATTCCTAAAATCTTGATTAGCAGCTGATAATTTTCATACAAACGTAGCTAGTATGATATTGTAATGGAAATCACCTAGTCCAGCTGGTGAGTTAGTCAGCCAGCTGACTGGCCTAGTACTATAGTACTATACGCTGCACATAAGAAGATGATAGCCAGGATATTCCGCTTCTCTGAACAGTTCCCGCCTTACTTGCGGTAGCCTAGCGCCGTTGTGGCTATTTGTATTGTTAATCTAAGTAGCGTCCTGCTTGTTGTGTAACTTTGGGATTAGTTGTAGTAGCATGACCTGATGTTTTGCAAGCAATTATCCTGTAGCTTTTTCAACAGCTGATATGAATTTTCCATAAATAGAGAGGCAGTTAGCCCAGTGGGCAGAGTTTGTTGTGCGCTTGTCTACACACAGTAGTATCCGGATCTGTCCTACTATACAGATCATTACCAGAAGATCCGTCTCTACTATTGCAGTAGCGCTCTACGGTGAACTTTGTCTGCTCTGCCAGTTTGATTCATTCTCTAGTGGCTGTGGGTGAAGGCATTTACAATGTATGTTTGTTGTACAACCTGCCTATGTATCAAATTGTCTTACAATTTATTGTAGAATGCAACAAATAGCTTTTTGTTTTTAAATTTTGCACTTTGGTTGAATAATTACGCTTTACTTGGCAGAATCAATGGCTTCTATTGAACATAATGCACAAAGTAATCCTATTTATAATTTTACACATGCAGTTATGACTGGTCTTCTTTGTTCTTAAGACAGCAATCATATCTTCAATTATGTAAAAGTTTTGCTGTTCCAAAGTAAATTTCATGAATTTGACATATTTTGAGACCATTTTTAAAGAATAACAAATCCATTTAATATTGTATAATTTTTAGCAATCTGGCAATAAAAGAGTTTCTCAATAAACTTAATGTTATGAGCACTTTGCGTTGTTTTTATTTTTAATCATACTGCTGATTATTCATTTCAATTTTTAAAAATACAACCAGATAAATGTATATAATTTTGGAGTGTAACATTTTCATCGACTCCTAGCTAGCTCTTGAGGGAACAATGTATATACTATAATAGTAGAAACAATTAGACTTGTTCTTGAAATGACATTAACCAGTCACTTACTAGACCATCCTTAGTACAGGTTTTCTCTAGTTTGTTTGATTTTCAGCACTGAGTTGGAAATAATTAAGGAATTTAGTAAATCGCTTGTTTGGGTATTTAAATGTTCCGTGATTTTTACAGGAGCTCGGAAATCACCAGCTATGCGTTTAATTATCAAAAGTTTGGAAGAACTTGAACAGGATTTGGCCCAGTCACAAGCTTCAGAGACTCAAATGAGCGAGTGCGATGAAGTCGATGGTGGTAATCAGCTGTTCATTGCCAATGAATCAATTACTATGGCAAAACTGCACTCTCTCTTAAAAAACAACAACGGGGTATACCTTAACATCTTGGATGAGATTGAGAGCTTGTTCAAAACACTGGATGGCACTGCTGGTCCAGACAGCAAAGATTGAAGAGTTTGGCTATCCCTACACACTGGAACATCTTGGTGCCGAAGCACAAAGGCTGGTCGCTCAAATGTGTCACTGACGCGAATGAATTACACAGGTAAACTCAAAAATTTAGGAGCATATGTTATTATGCTTTTGAACTTTTTTCCTGATTGATGAAACATTTTCACTAGAAAGCCTGTTAATTTGATTGATTGCATGAGTTGCATGTTTTTGCTTACTCAAAACTAGCACATTAACTTTACTAAGTTTTCTGTCTGAAGGTTATATGCAACCTGATCTGCTCATAGATCGGTTGTGTAAGGGAGATGCGGATGGGTTTATGGACCGGCATTGGTGCTGCTTTGTGAAAAGACGAAGAGTGTTTTTTGAAGACATTGGCAACACCGTAAGTTACTATTTATATGCTTACTTTCTGCTAAAGTTTGTTAGATGATAAATCCCCCCTAACAAAATTAAAAGTATTATTTGACATCAAATAACAATTTTCAGATAAAAGTTATAAATAACAGAACTAATTTTAATTTATTGCAACGATAAATTTTAAAAGCCGAGATCAATTTATCTTTTGCTACAGACATATGAAAAGAATGAACTCACACTTAGTGAGCTATTTGCAACGATATATGAGTTCCACAATCCGGAGGCCAATATTTACCAGCTGGACGAGTCGGCAGGCTCCATATTTGCCAGCTATTTTAACGAGATGGAGAACAGAATTGAAGGACTGGATGCAAGAGGATCTGCTGGCTATAGTATAAAAAAACAAATAGCAGGCATGCTCAACAAATCTTCGGTAAGAATGTCATTGGAATAGGATAAATCCTTCTAGGAAGATTGGAAATCTACTCGGATAAAAATCTGGCGTGCTGATTTAAAACAACACGCTTAAAGGGAGAATAAAATTGATTAATGATAACTCCGTGGTTTCTTGATACAAATATTAAATGTTCTGGCAATTAAAAACTGTAAAAGTATATCACTCAAAGCAATTCGTTAGTTGCTTGAGATCTTGCTCTAAGTTTTGCATGTCATAGTCAGATATCTTGGGCATTTACGGAAAATTACGAGCAACAATCTTACAACTATTTGTGTTTTTTAAGGGTCAGGCACTCCGTATGGCAATGGCATTGCAAGCATTACTCAACGCTGCTGACAATGTAAATGGAAGGTTGATTCAAGTCACAGCAATGAAAGCCTCCGTCAGCCTAACAGAGTATTTCAATAGGCACAAAGTTACCGTCATGGGACAGCAGGAGAAGCAATCGGTAAGTTTTGACAACTACAAGATTTTAGATATACTGTTGAATGCAACATGTAGTTTTTCTTCATGCATTTTATGTTTTAGATATCTACACCGCTAGCAGACTGTGGAGAATTTGACCAGGCAGAGGATGTGTTTTTGGAGTTGCATGAAAGTTTGGTGAAAAAGCTATTAAAAAGCGACGAAACAGAAATCTCCAGTTCAAAAGTTGTGCAACTAAAGAGATGCCCGCCTGGACCAAATGGATACAGTTCAGAGACAGCGAAAAGTTTCTTAGCCAAAGTGGCAGATTGTGGCTTTGGTGTGTTACTTCCTGGAAAAACCAAAAAGAGTGTTGTTATAAAGCTCAATAGAGCAGCCAAACTTAGTCCTACTGCTGAACAATTTCTTAAAAACAATGGTATATGCTTGCCTGGCACCAGCTAGAAGGACCTGTTTGTGACATTGTGTAGCTTTCCCTTGTCATGTACCATATTTTGCGGGTTTGTAAATAAATAAAGTTTGTAGAAACCAATGAGCTTCTTCAGATTTAATCAAAAGTTGCACATCCGATATTAACCATTCTTACTGAAAATGAAAGCAAACAAAGCTTGGAAAAAGTGTATTGGAAAGTGCTTGATGCGCGAGATAAAACTCTAAAGTTTTCTTTGAACACCCCCGAGTTTCAAGTTTAATTTGGCTTGAGAATTATTTTCTGAGCACCGGCAGTCGTGTAGTTGGAAATTCTATTTCAGCGTTGAAATTTTGACAACGACCATCACTTGCCAATAAATATGCCAGTTTTCGAAATTCAGGCTGATCTATTACCTGCATTTAGTTTTTCGGTTAATCATTACCCTGTAGAAACTCCATCGCGCCATGATAAAATTTTTAGATTTATGGATTCATATTGCAGCCAGCATCCTTCGCAGTCCAATGATATACTTCGTGTGAAGGTTAGTATACCAAATATTTTGATTACATGCTACATGCTACATAATACAAAGTTTAAAAAGTGAATTTGTGGTTTTCTAGTAACCAATGGATCTAGTTGACAGTATGATGATGGTGACCTTCATTCACAGGTCTGTGGTACTGGGTAAACAATGCAAACCAATGTGAGGAAGTCTGCTGTCATGAAGCGCTAATGTAATGAATTGATTGTGTGCAACAGTGTTTGGCTTGAGGAATTCATGTTTGAGCAAGCCTTCGACACCTCTAATGTTGTCCTCATTTCCGATTTAGTTAAATGTCAAAGGTGTGACTCTGAATTGAAGACTGATTCACGACCAGCAACAATTGCAGTTTACACGGAGAAAGGAAAGCAGCTTACCACAAGAAATGTCCGCTTTGTCATGAACTAATTTACTATTCTTACTGCAAGTCCAGGAAGGAAGGAAAGTATTTCACAAGTGTTCAGTGCCTGGGTGCACAGAAGGCTTCATCATGGCTGATGGCATTGAGAAAGTAAGTGCCTAAAAACTTAAAAACTTTATTAGATAAAGGCATTTGATCGTTGTACAACATTGTTTTTAGTCAGTTGGGATGCTTTGACAACACTAGGTTGATGCAGCAAAAATAAAACATTGCTAAATCTTGACTTAGTGCTACAAGAAGTATTGTAATGGTTTTTTCCCGTCACTGGGTAGAACCGTCACTGGCACTACAAGGAGAGCTATACTGTCAGGCTTTATCTGCACTGTACTAAGAGCGTCACTGCTAGGCAGTACGGCTCTGCGTGGTTTATCTTGCACTAGATACAACCGGATGCTGCTGTGTAGCAGGCACAACTGTGCTCAAGCAACCAGCCTCACAGATATCACAGAGTTGGAGGTAACTATGGTTTATTACTACCAACAAAAGCAAACAATGTCTAATTCTCGCACAAAACTGAAGGGTTGACACAAAGTATATAATATAATAACGATAGCAACTGACGGCAAGGGTCGAGTGAAGACTCAACATATAACTGGTCAAAACAGTTCGCTTGCTACATGAGAGTTACTTCTCCATCCAACTACTTCTCAATGTCTGCCCACTGGGCCGAATGCAAGGGTATTTATAGGAAAAGTAAACAGTTGAAAATCAGGGGCGTTTTGAGTTAAAAATTCAACCCCCTAACAAAATATAACCGCGCGAAGCGCGGAAAATATTTTGTTAGGGGGTTGGAGGAATTTGTTAGGGGGTTGCCTGTTAGGGGGTTCACCATGAATGTTAGGGGGTCGAGTTTTGTTAATGTCATACTATATTATTATTTAATTGCTAATCATTATTCTTTTTTTTAATTTTTGTAGTTTATTAATGATGATGATAATAATAAATAATAATAATTACTATTATTTTATTATTTATATGTGTTTTATTATTTTGATCATTTAGTGTTATTATTAATATCTTTATTTATTATTATTATAATAATAATAAATAATAATATAATTTGACTGCTTCAAATTATTATTAACTGTTATTTATAATAATTATTATAAATATTAATAATAATAATCATCACAATAATTATTATTATAATAATAATAATAATTAATAACAATCAAAAAATGGTTAGTAGTAGTGAGTGAAGTGGGGGAAAATCCAATCATTATTAATTATAATAATAGTTACAGTAGTAGTAGTAATAATAATTTTAACCACCAAGCCACATACAGACAGTTGTTAGTTGTTGCATAGCAGCTTTATTTACGTGTTGTTTAATAATAATGTAAATAAACATTTCTTTATGGTAGAGCTTTTATCCAAAAGCACGAATATTCATTTATTTGATTGGTCAACCATATGTTCATGAGCCAATGATGTGCCTTGTTAGTTTTTTGATAACTTTATTGTTTTATCACAAGGCTGGGTCAATGTCGATCCACAAAAAAGTAAAAGCATGTAGTTGGGCTAGGTCTATGTTTCATGTTGTAATGCTAAGATAACTCCAAACAATCATTAGAAGAAAAACCAATCCCCAGCAAACCAAAACAATACCCGACAAATTCGACCCCCTAACGTTAGGGGGTTGGGAGTTGTACCCCCGACTGTTCGGGGGGTCGGGGGTACTCAATACGCCTCTGTTGAAAATATATGCATATAATTGGATAGAACGAATAAGCCCAGCGAGGTGTAAAAAAGCAATCACAATCTGGCGCAAAAAGAATACATGAATCAATAGGCTAGCGCATTAATGCTAAACTAGAAAAGATTATTTTTTCTGTAGAAAAATTAAAAGCCATACAGATGCTCAGTCTGACGAAAAAAAAATGATCCATTTTCGACTTACGGTTCGAAAGTTATGGAGAAAAATGCGATTTTTGAGGAGTTATCCTCTCGGTATCTGATGGAAAACGCAGCTATTAATGAAATTACATGATGCAAAACAATTTGGCAGCTTTCCAAGTAAACAGCTCATGGTTTGAATGATTATGAACGCATCCAGTTGTTTTTACACGACTAACTTCCCTTGTCAAGACCGAAACTGGATCATTTTAGGAGTTACCCTCTCAACAAAACTTTCAAAGTTTCAGGCAGTTACTATAGTGACAGAACATAATATTTTGATGAGAGAAGCTGCGCAATTTGATGATATATTTACATGCAACCTAAGAGTTGTCCTCTCTGTAGAATGTTTAACATTCAAAAACATAAACAACCCTGTTCTGCTCATATATTACTACTGTTCATTATTTTTTCGGAATGTTAGTCAATGTGACTTAATCAATGTGTCTTCCAAGATCGGTTATGATCAACGTAAGAACCAATAAAAACTGGTATTTCTTTGAGTTTAAATGGAAGAGCGTGTTGTGGTGTGAAACCATTGTATGCGGCATTATTGGCTGTAAAACATGCACACATGGCTTTGATTAAAAAAAGTTTTAGTGACTTGCGACAAACGGTTCAAAAGTTAAAGAGCAATATAAGTGTTTTGTTCGGAGTTATCTTCTCCGAGATGGCAGGCAACTCTCTAAATGGTATGTCAAAGTACTCATGCACTTGGCAACATTCCAAGTAGGTTACTCAATGCTCATGGCTCTATTCGTTTGAGCAGACTATGACGTTGTGTCATCACACAGCTCACTTCACAACGACGTTGATCAAACTGCTGCTTGCTTAAAGACGTCGTGTCATGACTTAAAGTCTTAATAGGCCTCTCCTGTGAGAAAACCTGCCATATCTACTTGTATTCCAACAGTTTATATTGGAATTTCTTCCAGCAGACTATGACGGTGTGTCTTGACGCAACGTCCTTGATCAAACTGCAGTTCACTCAACAACGTTGTGTCATGACATAACGTCCTAATAGGCCCCTCCTGTGAGAAAACACGCCATATCTACCTGTAATTTCAACAGTTTAAATTGGAATTTCTTCCAGCAAAAAAGTTCAAATTTTCTCAAAATCATTAAAAATTGCCTCTCCTTGAAAAACTTGTAAACTTACTATTGAAAACTGTTGATGCCTGTGTACATATACCATAGCTGCACACCCCCATATAAAAATCATGCAGTTTTGATGAAAAGTGACAGAGCTATTTAGCATTTATTGAACAAAAATAGCTGTTGAGAGGCTTGCGGAAAGTGGAATAGCTGTGACACCGTTACTTTTTTAACTCGAGAAAAATTCTTTCATAAAATTTCAGATGTGTCCCTACGTAACCAACTATTTTTTAGAGAGTTCCGATCAGCGAATCTGTAGTTATAGAAGAAGAAAGTTCGCGAAAGAAAAATAATAATAACTAGACTAAAATGTTTTCTCTGTAGAGAAAATAAAAGCCATACAGATGCACGGTTCAACGAAAAAAAAAATTGTTCAAATTCGACTTACAGTTCAAAAGTTATGGAGAAAAATGCATATTTTAAGGAGTTATCCTCTCGGTATCTGATTTAAAACGCAGCTATTAATGAAATTACATGATTCAAAGAAAGTTGGCAGCTTTCCAAATAAGCAGCTCATGGCTTGAGTACTTATGATTGCATCAAGTTGTCTTTATACGACTAACTTCCCTTGTCAAGACGGAAACTGGTTTATTTTAGGAGTTACCCTCTCAACAAAGCTTTCAAAGTTTTTAGACAATTACTGTAGTGACAGAATATAACATTTAGATCAGACAAGCTGTGCATATTGACGATAAATGCACATATAACTTAAAAGTTGTCCTCTCTGTATAATGTTTAACATCCAAAAACATAAGCAACCCAGTTCTGCTCACATATTACTACTGTTCATTTTTTTTCGGAATGTGAGTCAATGTGACTGAATCAATGTGTCTTCCAAGATCGGTTATGAACAACGTAAGAACCAATAAAAACTGGTATTGCTTTGCGTTTTCATGGAAGAGCGTGTAGTGGTGTGAAACCATTGTATGCGGCATTATTGGCTGTAAAACATGCACACATGGCTTTGATTAAAAAAAGTTTTAGTGACTTGCGACAAACGGTTCAAAAGTTAAAGAGCAATATAAGTGTTTCGTTCGGAGTTGTCTTCTCCGAGGTGGCAGGCAACTCTCTAAATGGTCTGTCAAAGTACGCATGCACTTGGCAACATTCCAAGTAAGTTACTCAACGCTAATGCCTCTATTCGTTTGAGCAGACTATGACGTTGTGTCATTACGCAGCTCAGTTCACAGCGTTGTTGATCAAACTGCTGCTTGCTTAAAGACGTCGTGCCATGATTTAAAGTCCTAATAGGCCTCTCCTGTGAGAAAACCTGCCATATCTACTTGTATTCCAACAGTTTATATTGGAATTTCTTCCAGCAGACTATGACGTTGTGTCATGACACAGCTGATACTTAGTTTAAACGGTCGAATTTCAGCCGCATTAGGCAGTCGTGTTATGAATCTGGCTGAGAACCGACTGCACCTCCGGCCGGTTTAATCAGCAGGAGTTGAGGCGGATCGGAGAGTTGGTTTTGTGATTCGGCTGCAAAGCACTCCTGGTTTATACGATCAGGCCTCTTCTCAGCAGTGTTTTATTATTATTTATTATTATTTTTATAATTACAATAAATAATAACAATTATTTACACAATAAATAATAATAATTATTTACACATTAATTTAAACAATAACAATAATATTTATTATAATCATTAATAATTTAAATGTTGTTGTTATTTATTATTATCCTTATTATTGAGATGACCATGACCACTTGACATCGTGAGTGGATTGTTATCACTTGATTGATTGGCAGGCTGTCTCTCATCAAGCAGTGACAAGAACAACCGCTACTATTACATGGTTGTGTGGCGTTCACAATCACAAATACATAAAATCATTACCTCGTGGGCTGCCATGCGGTCGTTGTTGTTTGTGGTCATGGTTGACTGGCAAATTTTATGTCGGAGTTACGGCAACCGTTGCCGCACTTACGGCTGGAAATTCGACTAAAATGTGGCTGCTTTATTCAGCTGAATTGGTGCCGTATTGAGAAAACACGACTGCATAATGCGGCTGAAATTCGGCCGTTTAAACTAAGCATAACTGCGCAACGTCGTTGATCAAACTGCAGTTCACTCAACAACGTTGTGTCATGACATAACGTCCTAATAGGCCCCTGCTGTGGGAAAACATGCCATATCTACTTGTATTACAACAGTTTAGAACGGAATTTCTTCCAGTGAAAAAGTTCGAATTTTCTGAAAATCACTAAAAATTGCCTCTCCTTGAAAAACTTGTAAGCTTGCTATTGAAAACTTTTGATGCCTGTATACATCTACCATAGCCGCACACCCTCATATAAATATCATGCAGTTTAGATGAAAAGTGACAGTGTTATTCACCATTTATTGAACGAAATTGGCTGTTGAAGAGGCGTGCGGAAAGTGGAATAGCTGTGACATGATGACTTTCTCAACTTGAAAAAAAATATTTCATTAATATCCAGCTGTGCCCCTACGTAACTAACTAATTATTGTAGAGTTCTGATCAGTGGATCTGGAGTTATAAAAGCAGACAGAAACTGAAATCTAGTGGTTAGAGAGCAGCGAAAGAAAAATAATAACTAGAAAAGATTATTTTTTCTGTAGAAAAATTAAAAGCCATACAGATGCTCAGTCTGACGAAAAAAAAATGATCCATTTTCGACTTACGGTTCCAAAGTTATGGAGGAAACTGCAATTTTTGAGGAGTTATCCTCTCGGTATCTGATGGAAAACGCAGCTATTAATGAAATTACATGATGCAAAACAATTTGGCAGCTTTCCAAGTAAGCAGCTCATGGTTTGAATGATTATGAACACATCCAGTTGTTTTTACACGACTAACTTCCCTTGTCAAGACGGAAACTGGTTTATTTTAGGAGTTACCCTCTCAACAAATCTTTCAAAGTTTTTAGGCAATTACTGTAGTGACAGAATATAACATTTAGATCAGACAAGCTGTGCATATTGACGATAAATGCACATATAACTTAAAAGTTGTCCTCTCTGTATAATGTTTAACATCCAAAAACATAAGCAACCCAGTTCTGCTCATATATTACTACTGTTCATTTTTTTCGGAATGTTAATCAATGTGACTGAATCAATGTGTCTTCCAAGATCGGTTATGAACAACGTAAGAACCAATAAAAACTGGTATTGCTTTGCGTTTTCATGGAAGAGCGTGTAGTGGTGTGAAACCATTGTATGCGGCATTATTGGCTGTAAAACATGCACACATGGCTTTGATTAAAAAAAGTTTTAGTGACTTGCGACAAACGGTTCAAAAGTTAAAGAGCAATATAAGTGTTTTGTTCGGAGTTGTCTTCTCCGAGGTGGCAGGCAACTCTCTAAATGGTCTGTCAAAGTACACATGCACTTGGCAACATTCCAAGTAAGTTACTCAATGCAAATGTCTCTACTCGTTTGAGCAGACTATGACGTTGTGTCATTACGCAGCTCAGTTCACAACGTTGTTGATCAAACTGCTGCTTGCTTAAAGACATCGTGTCATGACTTAAAGTCCTAATAGGCCTCTCCTGTGAGAAAACCTGCCATATCTACTTGTATTCCAACAGTTTATATCGGAATTTCTTACAGCAGACTATGACGTTGTGTCATGACGCGACGTTGTTGATCAAACTGCAGTTCACTCAACAACGTCGTGTCATGACATAACGTCCTAATAGGCCCCTCCTGTGAGAAAACACGCCATATCTACTTGTAATTTCAACAGTTTAAATTGGAATTTCTTCCAGCAAAAAAGTTCAAATTTTCTCAAAATCATTAAAAATTGCCTCTCCTTGAAAAACTTGTAAACTTACTATTGAAAACTGTTGATGCCTGTGTACATATACCATAGCTGCACACCCCCATATAAAAATCATGCAGTTTTGATGAAAAGTGACAGAGCTATTTAGCATTTATTGAACAAAAATAGCTGTTGAAGAGGCTTGCGGAAAGTGGAATAGCTGTGACACCGTGACTTTCTTAACTCGAGAAAAATACTTTCATAAAATTTCAGATGTGTCCCTACGTAACCAACTATTTTTTAGAGAGTTCCGATCAGCGAATCTGTAGTTATAGAAGAAGAAAGTTCGCGAAAGAAAAATAATAATAATAACTAGAAAAAGTTATTTTTTCTGTAGAAAAATTAAAAGCCATACAGATGCTCAGTCTGACGAAAAAAAAATAATCCATTTTCCACTTATGGTTCAAAAGTTATGGAGAAAAATGCATATTTTGAGGAGTTATCCTCTCGGTATGTGATTGAAAACGCAATTATTAATGAAATTACATGTTGCAAAGTAATTTGGCAGCTTTCCAAGTAAGCAGCTCATGGTTTGAATGATTATGAACGCATCCAGTTGTTTTTACACGACTAACTTCCCTTGTCAAGACGGAAACTGGTTTATTTTTGGAGTTACCCTCTCAACAAAACTTTTAAAGTTTTCAGGCAGTTACTATAGTGACAGAACATAACATTAAGATGAGACAAGCTGCGCAATTTGATGATATATGTACATTTAACTTGGGAGTTGTCCTCTCTGTATAATGTAAAACATCAATACACACAAACAACACTGTTCTGCTCATATATTACTACTGTTCATTCATTACTTTTTGCGGAATGTTAGTCGATGTGACTGAATTGAAGTTTTTTCCAAGATTGGTTATGATCAACGTAACAATCAATAAAAACTGGTATTGCTTTGAGTTTTAATGGAACAGCGTGTTGCGGTGTGAAACCATTGTATGCGGCATTATTGGCTGTAAGACATGCACACATGGCTTTGATTAAAAAAAGTTTTAGTGAGTTGCGACAAACGATTCAAAAGTTAAAGAGCAATGTAAGTCTTTTGTTTGGAGTTGTCTTCTCCGAGGTGGCAGGCAACTCTCTAAATGGTCTGTCATAGTACCCATGCACTTGGCAACATTCCAAATAAGTTACTCAATGCTAATGCCCTATTCGTTTGAGCAGACTATGACGTTGTGTCATGACGCAGCTCACTTCATAACGTCCTTGATCAAACTGCAGTTCACTCAACAACGTCGTGTCATGACGTAACGTCGTAATAGGCCCCCTCCTGTGGGAAAACATGCCATATCTACTTGTATATCCACAGTTTAGATTGGAATTTCTTCCAGCAGACTATGACGTTGTGTCATGACGCGACGTTGTTGATCAAACTGCAGTTCACTCAACAACGTCGTGTCATGACATAACGTCCTAATAGGCCCCTCCTGTGAGAAAACACGCCATATCTACTTGTATTTCCACAGTTTAGATTGGAATTTCTTCCAGCAAAAAAGTTCAAATTTTCTGAAAATCATTAAAAATTGCCTCTCCTTGAAAAACTTGTAAACTTACTATTGAAAACTTTTGATGCCCGTGTACATCTACCATAGCTGCACACCCTCGTATAAAAATCATGCAGTTTGGATGAACAATGACAGAGCTATTTAGCATTTACTGAACAAAAACGGCTGTTGAAGAGGCTTGCGGAAAGTGGAATAGCTGTGACATGGTGACTTTCGGAACTTGAAAAAAAATATTTCGTTAATCTCGAGATGTGCACCTACGTAACCAACTAATATTTAGAGAGTTCTGATCAGCGAATCTGTAGTTATAGAAAAAGAAACTTCGCGAAAGAAAAATAATAATAATAATAAAACCAGTAAAAACAATAGCCATACAGATTATATCTGTATGGCTAATAATAATAATAATAATAATAAAACCTACTAAAACAATAGCCATACAGATTATATCTGTATGGCTAATAATAATAAAACCTACTAAAACAATAGCCATACAGATTATATCTGTATGGCTAATGATAAGATATATAGATACGTGTTAGTGGCCAGTTTACCAGTGGCGGGAATCCATCCTTAGGCTTGGCTGTGTGAGTGGCAGGCAGTGGCGGACTCAGGGGGGTAGCCATGGGAGCCATGGCGGCCCCCTCCAGAAGAAAAAGTGAAGAAATTTGCTAAGTTTGGCGCCATTTTTTTTTGTGCCCATAGTAACAGTTTTCGATTGCACGTGTGTTCGTAAAGTGCCCATTGATAATTGTCATCATAAAACACCTTGTAAAAGTTGATCAATCAAAGTATGGCCGTAGAAAAGCGTAAGGCAGCAACAAGCATTCTATATTTTCTCATTGCACCTCCAGGGTAATAATTATCATTTGTTTCTTTTTGTTTTAATAATTAATTGCTAGATGATGAATGATGATAGATAATAATTAATCAATAATAATATATATAATAAATAATAATTATTATTATAATAAATAACAATTAGTATGTCTAATCTATTATTTTCCTGTCTTTCTCTTCAATGCAATAGCAACAATGCATTATAGTAATGCACTATTATTTTTATTATTACTACTAATTTATTAATAAATCATTGAATTCATTTATTATTATTCATGTTATTGGTGAATGAATATGCGCACAACACTACTAAAAAAGAATCAATTCTACTTCTAAATAACAACTAACTTATTATTATTACTTACTTTATTATTACTACTTACTTACTACTCCTTCTGCTACTACCACTACTTACTACTGCTACTATACTACTACATACTAAAGCTAAATTATTATTAATTATTACACTTTTTAAAAAGTTATTGTTATTTATTATTGTTCGTTATTATTAATTTATTTAATAGTCTTTTCTTTAGAACAATACTTTATTTTACAAAAGTACGCTGATCTGTTGATTTTTTAGTAATTGATAACAATAATAATGACAACTTGTAAGAAGATGCAGATAGTGGTAGCAACCTTTCTTCTTTTGTGCAGATTTGGGCCCACACGGCCAGCCCCTTTCTATGCAACATACATGCTGGCCCACTTTGAATGAAACATACATGTGTGTATGTGTGTCTGAGGGTGTATGTTTCACAATTACCAATGGTTGTTGATGTTGAATAAAGAATAGTACATACTTTACTATTCTAGCAACCATATTGAAAACACACCACATCATTTATTATGGTTTTGGAGGGGGTGCCAAAGAACACAAAGGGGGGAGCCATCAAAAATTTTTTCGGGGCTCCGCCCCGAACCCCGGTTGGCTCCCCCCTTTGTGTTTTTCTGAATCCGCCACTGGTGGCAGGTCAGCTGTACTCTTGAGAGTAGTCAAGCGTAGCCATCTAGCGTGTAGTAGAGAGATATGTATGTGGAATGGTATCACCCATGGATGAAATATACCAGGATTGCCAGCTGCGCCCAATCAGGTGAAACAATTTGAATGGCCAAGTCCGTACCGGATGTAGACTGTAACTGCGCCTTTTACAAGGGAGTCGTGACATACGCTATAGTTAGGGGCCGCAAGTTATGGTAGAATCTTTTTATAGCAGCCACCGCAATTTTTTAAAAACTCAAATTATACGAACGTACCGGAAATACGCCACTTTCCCCTTGGATTGGTGTAGTTGTTTTCTTTAATGAAAAGACAACTCAACACTACATTCAAAAGACACAATATACATACCGGATACTGCATAAAAGTCGCTAGTCATGGCGCCTCCCATAAACGGCCTCACTTGAATCGTGGCCAAAGTTATATTGAAGGGCCGTAGCTGGCAATCCTGGTATATTTCATCCATGGTATCACCGGTTGAAGAGGAAATAGCCGCACTGTGCAAATCTATTACCGTATGACTGAATAATTGTCAGAGAAACTGATGAGACCAAACTTATTGGCGTATATCAGATTGCTCATACTCAAACTGTTATTGAATTTGTGTTTTACAGATTCATCACAGAGTTTGTGCTGCACCTAAATCTGCATATCGCCTAGCAAAAAATATGACCAAGACCGTGAGTATGTGCCCAGAAACACCTGTTTTAGGAGGAGAGCAAATACTGTGAAAAGCATCAATAGCTTAGAAGAAAAGATTTACTGGCTCCAGAAAAAAGTGCCACATTGTGCTGACCAACAACAAACAATCTGATATAGAGAAAAACTTCTGAGTTTCTCAATATCAAGTAAAGTAATAGTAAATAACAAAAAACGAAAATCGCCTACTAGCTGTTTTCTGTGGAAGTTTCTAAATTTAACTTTGCAATTCGACAATCAAAAAATTTGCTCGGAATGCTTCTAATTTATTTTGTAATCTGAGAAAATTTCACTTTCTAACTTTTTTCTAACTTTGTGATATATAACATATAGCATTTTTCAAATTCTAAGTTTCTAAGTTTAAATTTACAACTCGACAATCAAACTGTTTTCTCGCAATGTTTCTAATTTGCTTTCTAATTTGAAAAAATCTGAATATCTAACTTTCTTCTAACTTTGTGATACATAACATAAGACATTTCTCAAAGTCTAAGTTTCTGAGTTTAAACTTATAATTTGATAATCAAAACTTCTTTCGCAATGTTTCTAATTTATTTTATAATTTGAGAAAATCTCACTTTCTAACTTTTTTCTAACTTTGTGATATATAACATAAAGCATTTCTCAAATTCTAAGTTTAAATTTACAACTCGACAACCAAAATTTTTTCTCACAATAATTATAATTTACTTCCTAATTTGGGAAACTCACTTTTTATCTTTATGCCAACTCTTAGTTTTATACCCCCCCCCCCACTCAACACACATTTCTAGTTCATTCTCAGTACATTTGTACACCGAGCAATGCTTGTACATTTTGACATTTTTAATAAGTAAAATATATAGGGATTTTCTTATTTTCTACAAAGTTGCACATACCTCCCACTACAGTGATTATTGTGTTTGCCTCGATGTTCATCGCCGAATACAGAGAAGAACAAAATCGCCAGCAATATACACCCACGATTCTATGCCTTAAAATGATTTTTTTTGCTACAACAATTTGATAAATATAGTCTTACGTGTTCGCTTATATTGGATTAAAAGAGGACAACTACTGCAACAATAGTGACCAAGAGAAGAACACTACAAAGCTCAATACACTGCTTAGGAATTTGTGTAAATTTTGTATCAATTGACCAATATAATTATAAAGAGGTGAAATGGCTGAAAAAGGTGGTGTATACCCCATTCAAGAGACTGAAAGAAGTGAAATGGCCGAAGAAGGTGGTATATACCCCAAGCAAGAGACTGAAAGAAGTGAAATGGCTAGAGAAGGTGGTATATACCCCATTCAAGAGACTGAAGGAAGTGAACATGAAACAAGTCCTATACAAGTGTGTGATGTGGATGGGAATGACTCCATGCATGGATTAGACTAAAGTACAGAGCCTATGGAAACACGAACATTACAGAAATTACATTGTTTTTACTACAGGTGTCCGCTTCGACGAAATATTTGTCCAGTCAATGCAATGTTATATAAGTGTAGAATTGTGATTAATCATGATGTGTTTTATTATTCAAAAAAATAAAGAACCAGCATAAGAGCATCAACATAAAAGCATCAACATAAGAGCATCAGCATAAAAGCATCAGCATAAGAGCGACAACATAAAAGCATCAGCATAAGAGCATTAGCATAAGAGCATCAGCATAAGAGCATCAGCATAAGAGCATCAGCATAAGAGCATCAGCATAAGAGCATCAGCATAAGAGCATTAGCATAAAGCCTGGTTTCCATACATCTCCCAAGCGCTCGCAAGCTGTCGCAGAAGCTCGCAGAAACTTCTGCCACGATCTGCGATTTATGGAGACCGTGATTGCACGATGTGCCGCGATTCCCTACGAGGTTGCTGCGACGTCCCACGAAAGTTGTTTGCAAAGTACTTTTCTGCGATTCACTCACGATCGGGAACAACTGGCGATCGCCAAAGATCTATGGAGACCGTAAACCTGCGACCAAACATAACTTCTGATCATTAGGCGACATCGTTTTGTGTCTTTTTTTTAAAAGATCAGGGTCAGGAAAGTTGACCATGGCCGAAGCAATTATGCAGTAGAAATATTATTATAAAAATAATAAATATTTTGTCATTGAAAAAAAATTGACTTACCAATAATAATAATTTTTTTGCTTCATTCATATAAAACCTATAGCTTCTAATAATAAAAAGCGCAACAATAGCAGTAGTTTGTTCGTTGATATTAATAATAACAAATAATAACGATTGAATAATTATTGTATTAAATAATATTATTATTAATTATTTATTATATATATATATAATAAAAGCTACCAGTGTTAAATAAAAAATAATTTCGGAAATTTTCTTTGGTGAAGTTGCTATGATTAATTGAATAATAATAATAATACCATTGAGTTGATCATTATTATGAATAATAATAATTTAATAACAGCCTTTTATAAATAATAATAATTATTATTATTTATTACTTACTACTTGAACTGCAGTAGCCATGAACTTGTGTTATTATTATGGTTACCTCTTATCATAATAATTATTAACATAAAAGCTCTTTCCATGATAAAAAATGGCTAATTTTCAATATTGATAAAAACATTAATTAATAGGATGATATAATAATTAAATCTATCTACCGCGTATTCACAAGAAATCGTAGCAAAATCGCAGTAAAATGCAAGTATGGAAACCAGGGGATCGCAACTCCTCGTGAGTCGCCAGTGCTCGCAGGAGATGCTGCGATTACTTGGGAGATGTATGGAAACTAGGCTTAAGAGCATCAGCATAAGAGCATCAGCATAAGAGCTTCAGCATAAAAGCATCAGCATAAGAGCATCAGCATAAGAGCATCAGCATAAGAGCATCAGCATAAGAGCATCAGCATAAGAGCATTAGCATAAGAGCATCAGCATAAGAGCTTCAGCATAAGAGCATCAGCATAAGAGCATCAGCATAAGAGCATCAGCGTAAGAGCATCAGCATAAGAGCATCAGCATAAGAGCATCGACATAAGAGCGTCAGCATAAAAGCATCAGCATAAAAGCTTCAGCATAAAAGCGCCAACACAAGAGCGCCTTCATAGCAGCATCAGCATAAGAGCATCAGCATAAGAGCATCAGCATAAAAGCGCTAACATAAAGCTTCAGCATAAAAGCGCCAACATAAGAGCATCAGCATAAGAGCATCAGCATAAGAGCATCGACATAAGAGCATCAGCATAAGAGCATCAGCATAAGAGCATCAGCATAAGAGCATTAGCATAAGAGCATCAGCATAAGAGCTTCAGCATAAGAGCATCAGCATAAGAGCATCAGCATAAGAGCATCGGCATAAGAGCATCAGCATAAGAGCATCAGCATAAGCGCGACAGCATAAAAGCATCAGCATAAGAGCATCAGCATAAAAGCATCAGCATAAGAGCATCGACATAAGAGCGTCAGCATAAAAGCATCAGCATAAAAGCTTCAGCATAAAAGCGCCAACACAAGAGCGCCTTCATAGCAGCATCAGCATAAGAGCATCAGCATAAGAGCATCAGCATAAAAGCGCTAACATAAAGCTTCAGCATAAAAGCATCAGCATAAGAGCATCAGCATAAGAGCATCAGCATAAGAGCATCAGCGTAAGAGCATCAGCATAAGAGCATCAGCATAAGAGCATCGACATAAGAGCGTCAGCATAAAAGCATCAGCATAAAAGCTTCAGCATAAAAGCGCCAACACAAGAGCGCCTTCATAGCAGCATCAGCATAAGAGCATCAGCATAAGAGCATCAGCATAAAAGCGCTAACATAAAGCTTCAGCATAAAAGCGCCAACATAAGAGCATCAGCATAAGAGCATCAGCATAAGAGCATCGACATAAGAGCGTCAGCATAAAAGCATCAGCATAAAAGCTTCAGCATAAAAGCGCCAATACAAGAGCGCCAACATAGCAGCATCAGCATAAGAGCATCAGCATAAAAGCATCAGCATAAAAGCATCAGCATAAGAGAAACCACATAAAAAAGTCAACATAAAGCTTCAGCATAAAAGCGCCAACACAAGAGCGCCAACATAGCAGCATCAGCATAAGAGAAACGACATGAAAAAGTCAACATACAGCTTCAGCATAAAAGCGCCAACATAAGAGCATCAGCATAAGAGCATCAGCATAAGAGCATCAGCATAAGAGCATCGACATAAGAGCATCAGCATAAAAGCATCAGCATAAAAGCATCAGCATAAAAGCATCAGCATAAGAGAAACCACATAAAAATCAGTCTGTCGGAGCATTCATCAATATCAGTCTGTCGGAGCACTCATCACCATCAGCGTGTTTAGTATTCATCAAAACCAGCTTGTCGTAGCATTACACAACATGCTCATGTTTAGCAGTCATTAAAATCAGCGCGTCGTAGCATTCGTCAACATGCTAGTGTTTAACATTCATCAAATTCAGCGTGTCGTAGCACTCGTCAACATACTAGTGTTTAGCATTCATCAAATTCAGCGTGTCGTAGCACTCGTCAACATACTAGTGTTTAGCATTCATCAAATTCAGCGTGTCGTAGCACTCGTCAACACACTAGTGTTTAGCATTCATCAAATTCAACGTGTCGTAGCATTCATCAACATACTCGGGTTTAGCATTCATCAATATCAGTGCGTCGTAGCATTCATCAACATGCTCGTGTTTAGCATTCGTCAAATTCTGCGTGTCGTGTCGTAGCACTCGTCAACATACTAGTGTTTAGCATTCATCAAATTCAGCTTGTCGTAGCATTCGTCAACATGCTCGTATTTAGCATTCACCAAAATCAGCTTGTCGTAGCATTCGTCAACATGTTCGTGTTTAGCATTCATCAACATCAGTCTGTCGGAGCACTCATCACCATCAGCGTGTTTAGTATTCATCAAAACCAGCTTGTCGTAGCATCACACAACATGCTCATGTTTAGCAGTCATTAAAATCAGCGTGTCGTAGCATTCGTCAACATGCTAGTGTTTAGCATTCATCAAAATCAGTCTGTCGGAGCATTCATCAAAATCAGCGCGTCTTTGCATTCCTCAACGACAGCGTGTTTAGTATCATCAAAACCAGCTTGTCGTAGCATTCGTCAACATACTCCTGTTTAGCATTCATCAAAATCAGCGGTCGTAACATTCATCAACATACTAATGTTTAGCAATCATCAATAGAAACACATATATCTACCACATTCAACCAACTGCCTACTTCTCTGAGAATCTCACAAACCCTGTCTGTTTTCATGTCAAATTTATTCAAATATCTTTTAAATACCAATGGAGAATTAATTTAAACAAACTGTGTTTGAGTAGACTTCTTTTTTTCTGTGTTCATTTTATTTTCTGTTGTTTTTGATTTTTTGTTTTTCTTTTAGCTATGGCACTTTATGAAAAACATTTTTATAAAATGATATTGATGCCAATAAAGTATTATATATATATATCAAAATCAGAGTGTCGTAGCATTCATCAACTTACTCCTTTTTAGCATTCATCAAAATCAGTGCGTCGTTGCATTCGTCAACGTGCTAGTGTTTAGCATTCTTCAAACTCAGCTTGTCGTAGCATTCATCAACATTAGCGTGTTTAGTATTCATCAAAATTAGCTAGTCTTAGCACTCGTCAACATGCTTGTGTTTAACATTCATCAAAATCACTTCGTCGTAGCATTCGTCAACTTACTAGTGTTTAGCATTCATCAATATCAGTCGGTCGTAGCATTCGTCAACATGCTCGTGTTTAGCATTAATCAAAATCAGCGCATCGTAGCATTCGTCAACATACTAGTGTTTAGCATTCATCAAACTCAGCTTGTTTTAGCATTCGACAAAATCAGCTTGTCCTAGCATTCGTCAGCAGACTAGTGTTTAGCATTCATCAAATTCAGCGCGTCGTAGCATTCGTCAACATGCTCGTGTTTAGCATTCATCAAAATCAGCTTGTCGTAGCATTCGTCAACATGCTCGTGTTTAGCATTCATCAAATTCAGCGTGTCGTAGCATTCATCAACATACTCGTGTTTAGCATTCATCAAAATCAGCTTGTCGTAGCATTCGTCAACATCAGCGTGTTTAGTATCATCAAAATCAGCGCGTCGTAGCATTCGTCAACATGCTCGTGTTTAGCATTCATCAAATTCAGCGTGTCGTAGCACTCGTCAACAGACTAGTGTTTAGCATTCATCAAATTCAGCGCGTCAAAGCATTCGTCAACATGCTTGTGTTTAGCATTCATCAAATTCAGCGTGTCGTAGCACTCGTCAACATACTAGTGTTTAGCATTCATCAAATTCAGCGTGTCGTAGCACTCGTCAACATGCTCGTGTTTAGCATTCATCAAAATCAGCATGTCGTAGCATTCGTCAACACGCTCGTGTTTAGCATTCATCAAATTCAGCGTGTCGTAGCATTCATCAACATACTCGTGTTTAGCATTCATCAAAATCAGCTTGTCGTAGCATTCGTCAACATCAGCGTGTTTAGTATCATCAAAATCAGCGCGTCGTAGCATTCGTCAACATGCTCGTGTTTAGCATTCATCAAATTCAGCGTGTCGTAGCACTCGTCAACATACTAGTGTTTAGCATTCTTCAAATTCAGCGCGTCGTAGCATTCGTCAACATGCTCGTGTTTAGCATTCATCAAATTCAGCGTGTCGTAGCACTCGTCAACATACTAGTGTTTAGCATTCATCAAATTCAGCGTGTCGTAGCACTCGTCAACATACTAGTGTTTAGCATTCATCAAATTCAGCGTGTCGTAGCACTCGTCAACATACTAGTATTTAGCATTCATCAAATTCAGCGCGTCGTAGCATTCGTCAACATGCTCGTGTTTAGCATTCATCAAAATCAGCGTGTCGTAGCACTCGTCAACATACTAGTGTTTAGCATTCATCAAATTCAGCATGTCGTAGCACTCGTCAACATACTCGCGTTTAGCATTCATCAAAATCAGCTTGTCGTAGCATTCGTCAACATGTTCGTGTTTAGCATTCATCAACATCAGCTTGTCGTAGCATTCGTCAACATACTCGTGTTTAGCATTCATCAATATAAGTCAGTCGTAGCATTCATCAACATGCTCGTGTTTAGCATTAATCAAAATCAGCGCATCGTAGCATTCGTCAACATACTAGTGTTTAGCATTCATCAACATAAGCGTGTCGTAGCATTCGTCAACATACTCGTGTTTGGCATTCATCAAACTCAGCTTGTCGTAGCATTCTTCAAAATCAGCTTGTCGTAGCACTCGTCAACATGTTCGTGTTTAGCATTCATCAATATCAGTCTGTCGGAGCATTCATCAAAATCAGCCCGTCTTTGCATTCGTCAACATACTCGTGTTTAACTTTGATCAAAATCAGCTTGTCGTAGCACTCGTCAACATGCTCATGTTTAGCATTCATCAGATGCAGCTTGTCGTAGCATTCGTCATCGTACTCCTGTTTAGCATTCATCAAAATCAGTGCGTCGTAGCGCTCGTCAAAATCAGCTTGTCGTAGCATTCGTCAACATGCTCATGTTTAGCATTCATCAAAATCAGCTTGTCGTAGCACTCGTCAACATGTTCGTGTTTAGCATTCATCAACATCAGTCTGTCGGAGCACTCATCACCATCAGCGTGTTTAGTATTCATCAAAACCAGCTTGTCGTAGCATCACACAACATGCTCATGTTTAGCAGTCATTAAAATCAGCGCGTCGTAGCATTCGTCAACATGCTAGTGTTTAGCATTCATCAAAATCAGTCTGTCGGAGCATTCATCAAAGTCAGCGCGTCTTTGCATTCGTCAACATCAGCGTGTTTAGTATCATCAAAACCAGCTTGTCGTAGCATTCGTCAACATACTCCCGTTTAGCATTCATCAAAATCAGCGGTCGTAACATTCATCAACATACTAATGTTTAGCAATCATCAATAGAAACACATATATCTACCACATTCAACCAACTGCCTACTTCTCTGAGAATCTCACAAACCCTGTCTGTTTTTAAGTCAAATTTATTCAAATAACTTTTAAATACCAATGGAGAATTATTTTAAACAAACTGTGTTTGAGTAGACTTCTTTTTTTCTGTGTTCATTTTATTTTCTGTTGTTTTTGATTTTTTGTTTTTCTTTTAGCTATGGCACTTTATGAAAAACATTTTTATAAAATGATATTGATGCCAATAAAGTATTATATATATATATATCAAAATCAGAGTGTCGTAGCATTCATCAACATACTCCTTTTTAGCATTCATCAAAATCAGTGCGTCGTTGCATTCGTCAACGTGCTAGTGTTTAGCATTCTTCAAACTCAGCTTGTCGTAGCATTCATCAACATTAGCGTGTTTAGTATTCATCAAAATTAGCTAGTCTTAGCACTCGTCAACATGCTTGTGTTTAGCATTCATCAAAATCACTTCGTCGTAGCATTCGTCAACATACTCGTGTTTAGCATTCATCAAATTCAGCGTGTCGTAGCACTCGTCAACACACTAGTGTTTAGCATTCATCAAAATCACTTCGTCGTAGCATTCGTCAACATGCTCGTGTTTAGCATTCATCAAATTCAGCGTGTCGTAGCACTCGTCAACATACTAGTGTTTAGCATTCATCAAATTCAGCTTGTCGTAGCATTCGTCAACATCAGCGTGTTTAGTATCATCAAAATCAGCGCGTCGTAGCATTCGTCAACATGCTCGTGTTTAGCATTCATCAAATTCAGCGTGTCGTAGCACTCGTCAACATACTAGTGTTTAGCGTTCTTCAAATTCAGCGCGTCGTAGCATTCGTCAACATGCTCGTGTTTAGCATTCATCAAATTCAGCGTGTCGTAGCACTCGTCAACATACTAGTGTTTAGCATTCATCAAAATAAGCGTGTCGTAGCATTCGTCAACATACTCGTGTTTGGCATTCATCAAACTCAGCTTGTCGTAGCACTCAGCAACATGCTCCTGTTTAGTATTCATCAAAATCAGCGCGTCGTAGCATTCGTCAACATGCTCGTGTTTAGCATTCATCAAATTCAGCGTGTCGTAGCACTCGTCAACATACTAGTGTTTAGCATTCATCAAATTCAGCGTGTCGTAGCACTCGTCAACATACTAGTGTTTAGCATTCATCAAGTTCACCGTGTCGTAGCACTTGCTCGTGTTCAGCATTCATCAAAATCAGCGTGTCGTAGCATTCATCAACATACTCGTGTTTAGCATTCATCAAAATCAGCTTGTCATAGCATTCGTCAACAGACTAGTGTTTAGCATTCATCAAATTCAGCGCGTCGTAGCATTCGTCAACATGCTCGTGTTTAGCATTCATCAAATTCAGCGTGTCGTAGCACTCGTCAACATACTAGTGTTTAGCATTCATCAAAATCAGCTTGTCATAGCATTCGTCAACAGACTAGTGTTTAGCATTCATCAAATTCAGCGCGTCGTAGCATTCGTCAACATGCTCGTGTTTAGCATTCATCAAATTCAGCGTGTCGTAGCACTCGTCAACATGCTCGTGTTCAGCATTCATCAAAATCAGCTTGTCGTAGCATTCGTCAACATGCTCGTGTTTAGCATTCATCAAATTCAGCGTGTCGTAGCATTCATCAACATACTCGTGTTTAGCATTCATCAAAATCAGCTTGTCGTAGCATTCGTCAACATCAGCGTGTTTAGTATCATCAAAATCAGCGCGTCGTAGCATTCGTCAACGTGCTCGTGTTTAGCATTCATCAAATTCAGCGTGTCGTAGCACTCGTCAACAGACTAGTGTTTAGCATTCATCAAATTCAGCGCGTCAAAGCATTCGTCAACATGCTTGTGTTTAGCATTCATCAAATTCAGCGTGTCGTAGCACTCGTCAACATACTAGTGTTTAGCATTCATCAAATTCAGCGTGTCGTAGCACTCGTCAACATGCTCATGTTTAGCATTCATCAAAATCAGCTTGTCGTAGCATTCGTCAACATGCTCGTGTTTAGCATTCATCAAATTCAGCGTGTCGTAGCATTCATCAACATACTCGTGTTTAGCATTCATCAAAATCAGCTTGTCGTAGCATTCGTCAACATCAGCGTGTTTAGTATCATCAAAATCGGCGCGTCGTAGCATTCGTCAACATGCTCGTGTTTAGCATTCATCAAATTCAGCGTGTCGTAGCACTCGTCAACATACTTGTGTTCTGCATTCTTCAAATTCAGCGCGTCGTAGAATTCGTCAACATGCTCGTGTTTAGCATTCATCAAATTCAGCGTGTCGTAGCACTCGTCAACATACTAGTGTTTAGCATTCATCAAAATAAGCGTGTCGTAGCATTCGTCAACATACTCGTGTTTGGCATTCATCAAACTCAGCTTGTCTTAGCATTCATCAAAATCAGCTTGTTGTAGCACTCAGCAACATGCTCCTGTTTAGCATTTATCAAATTCAGCGTGTCGTAACACTTGCTCGTGTTCAGCATTCATCAAAATCAGCGTGTCGTAGCATTCATCAACATACTCGTGTTCAGCATTTATCAAAATCAGCTTGTCGTAGCATTCGTCAACATGCTCGTGTTTAGCATTCATCAAATTCAGCGTGTCGTAGCATTCATCAACATACTCGTGTTTAGCATTCATCAAAATCAGCTTGTCGTAGCATTCGTCAACATCAGCGTGTTTAGTATCATCAAAATCAGCGCGTCGTAGCATTCGTCAACATGCCCGTGTTTAGCATTCATCAAATTCAGCGTGTCGTAGCACTCGTCAACATACTAGTGTTTAGCATTCATCAAATTCAGCGTGTCGTAGCACTCGTCAACATACTAGTGTTTAGCATTCATCAAATTCAGCGTGTCATAGCACTCGTCAACATACTAGTGTTTAGCATTCATCAAATTCAGCGTGTCGTAGCATTCATCAACATACTCGGGTTTAGCATTCATCAATATCAGTGCGTCGTAGCATTCATCAACGTGCTCGTGTTTAGCATTCGTCAAATTCAGCGTGTCGTAGCACTCGTCAACATACTAGTGTTTAGCATTCATCAAATTCAGCGCGTCGTAGCATTCGTCAACATGCTCGTGTTTAGCATTCATCAAATTCAGCGTGTCGTAGCACTCGTCAACATGCTCGTGTTTAGCATTCATCAAAATCAGCTTGTCGTAGCATTCGTCAACATGCTCGTGTTTAGCATTCATCAAATTCAGCGTGTCGTAGCATTCATCAACATACTCGTGTTTAGCACTCATCAAATTCAGCGTGTCGTAGCACTCGTCAACAGACTAGTGTTTAGCATTCATCAAATTCAGCGCGTCGTAGCAATCGTCAACATGCTCGTGTTTAGCATTCATCAAATTCAGCGTGTCGTAGCACTCGTCAACATACTAGTGTTTAGCATTCATCAAAATCAGCTTGTCATAGCATTCGTCAACAGACTAGTGTTTAGCATTCGTCAAATTCAGCGCGTCGTAGCATTCGTCAACATGCTCGTGTTTAGCATTCATCAAATTCAGCGTGTCGTAGCACTCGTCAACATGCTCGTGTTTAGCATTCATCAAAATCAGCTTGTCGTAGCATTCGTCAACATGCTCGTGTTTAGCATTCATCAAATTCAGCGTGTCGTAGCATTCATCAACATACTCATGTTTAGCATTCATCAAAATCAGCTTGTCGTAGCATTCGTCAACATCAGCGTGTTTAGTATCATCAAAATCAGCGCGTCGTAGCATTCGTCAACATGCTCGTGTTTAGCATTCATCAAATTCAGCGTGTCGTAGCACTCGTCAACAGACTAGTGTTTAGCATTCATCAAATTCAGCGCGTCAAAGCATTCGTCAACATGCTTGTGTTTAGCATTCATCAAATTCAGCGTGTCGTAGCACTCGTCAACATACTAGTGTTTAGCATTCATCAAACTCAGCTTGTCGTAGCATTCTTCAAAATCAGCTTGTCGTAGCACTCGTCAACATGTTCGTGTTTAGCATTCATCAATATCAGTCTGTCGGAGCATTCATCAAAATCAGCCCGTCTTTGCATTCGTCAACATACTCGTGTTTAACTTTGATCAAAATCAGCTTGTCGTAGCACTCGTCAACATGCTCATGTTTAGCATTCATCAGATGCAGCTTGTCGTAGCATTCGTCATCGTACTCCTGTTTAGCATTCATCAAAATCAGTGCGTCGTAGCGCTCGTCAAAATCAGCTTGTCGTAGCATTCGTCAACATGCTCATGTTTAGCATTCATCAAAATCAGCTTGTCGTAGCACTCGTCAACATGTTCGTGTTTAGCATTCATCAACATCAGTCTGTCGGAGCACTCATCACCATCAGCGTGTTTAGTATTCATCAAAACCAGCTTGTCGTAGCATCACACAACATGCTCATGTTTAGCAGTCATTAAAATCATCGCGTCGTAGCATTCGTCAACATGCTAGTGTTTAGCATTCATCAAAATCAGTCTGTCGGAGCATTCATCAAAGTCAGCGTGTCTTTGCATTCGTCAACATCAGCGTGTTTAGTATCATCAAAACCAGCTTGTCGTAGCATTCGTCAACATACTCCCGTTTAGCATTCATCAAAATCAGCAGTCGTAACATTCATCAACATACTAATGTTTAGCAATCATCAATAGAAACACCTATATCTACCACATTCAACCAACTGCCTACTTCTCTGAGAATCTCACAAACCCTGTCTGTTTTTAAGTCAAATTTATTCAAATAACTTTTAAATACCAATGGAGAATTATTTTAAACAAACTGTGTTTGAGTAGACTTCTTTTTTTCTGTGTTCATTTTATTTTCTGTTGTTTTTGATTTTTTGTTTTTCTTTTAGCTATGGCACTTTATGAAAAACATTTTTATAAAATGATATTGATGCCAATAAAGTATTATATATATATATCAAAATCAGAGTGTCGTAGCATTCATCAACATACTCCTTTTTAGCATTCATCAAAATCAGTGCGTCGTTGCATTCGTCAACGTGCTAGTGTTTAGCATTCTTCAAACTCAGCTTGTCGTAGCATTCATCAACATGCTCGTGTTTAGTATTCATCAAAATTAGCTAGTCTTAGCACTCGTCAACATGCTTGTGTTTAACATTCATCAAAATCACTTCGTCGTAGCATTCGTCAACATGCTCGTGTTTAGCATTCATCAAATTCAGCGTGTCGTAGCACTCGTCAACATACTAGTGTTTAGCATTCATCAAATTCAGCGTGTCGTAGCACTCGTCAACATGCTCGTGTTTAGCATTCATCAAAATCAGCTTGTCGTAGCATTCGTCAACATGCTCGTGTTTAGCATTCATCAAATTCAGCGTGTCGTAGCATTCATCAACATACTCGTGTTTAGCATTCATCAAAATCAGCTTGTCGTAGCATTCGTCAACATCAGCGTGTTTAGTATCATCAAAATCAGCGCGTCGTAGCATTCGTCAACATGCTCGTGTTTAGCATTCATCAACTTCAGCGTGTCGTAGCACTCGTCAACATACTAGTGTTTAGCGTTCTTCAAATTCAGCGCGTCGTAGCATTCGTCAACATGCTCGTGTTTAGCATTCATCAAATTCAGCGTGTCGTAGCACTCGTCAACATACTAGTGTTTAGCATTCATCAAAATAAGCGTGTCGTAGCATTCGTCAACATACTCGTGTTTGGCATTCATCAAACTCAGCTTGTCGTAGCACTCAGCAACATGCTCCTGTTTAGTATTCATCAAAATCAGCGCGTCGTAGCATTCGTCAACATGCTCGTGTTTAGCATTCATCAAATTCAGCGTGTCGTAGCACTCGTCAACATACTAGTGTTTAGCATTCATCAAATTCAGCGTGTCGTAGCACTCGTCAACATACTAGTGTTTAGCATTCATCAAGTTCACCGTGTCGTAGCACTTGCTCGTGTTCAGCATTCATCAAAATCAGCGTGTCGTAGCATTCATCAACATACTCGTGTTTAGCATTCATCAAAATCAGCTTGTCATAGCATTCGTCAACAGACTAGTGTTTAGCATTCATCAAATTCAGCGTGTCGTAGCATTCATCAACATACTCGTGTTTAGCATTCATCAAAATCAGCTTGTCGTAGCATTCGTCAACATCAGCGTGTTTAGTATCATCAAAATCAGCGCGTCGTAGCATTCGTCAACATGCTCGTGTTTAGCATTCATCAAATTCAGCGTGTCGTAGCACTCGTCAACAGACTAGTGTTTAGCATTCATCAAATTCAGCGCGTCAAAGCATTCGTCAACATGCTTGTGTTTAGCATTCATCAAATTCAGCGTGTCGTAGCACTCGTCAACATACTAGTGTTTAGCATTCATCAAATTCAGCGTGTCGTAGCACTCGTCAACATGCTCGTGTTTAGCATTCATCAAAATCAGCTTGTCGTAGCATTCGTCAACATGCTCGTGTTTAGCATTCATCAAATTCAGCGTGTCGTAGCATTCATCAACATACTCGTGTTTAGCATCCATCAAAATCAGCTTGTCGTAGCATTCGTCAACATCAGCGTGTTTAGTATCATCAAAATCAGCGCGTCGTAGCATTCGTCAACATGCTCGTGTTTAGCATTCATCAAATTCAGCGTGTCGTAGCACTCGTCAACATACTTGTGTTTAGCATTCTTCAAATTCAGCGCGTCGTAGCATTCGTCAACATGCTCGTGTTTAGCATTCATCAAATTCAGCGTGTCGTAGCACTCGTCAACATACTAGTGTTTAGCATTCATCAAAATAAGCGTGTCGTAGCATTCGTCAACATACTCGTGTTTGGCATTCATCAAACTCAGCTTGTCTTAGCATTCATCAAAATCAGCTTGTTGTAGCACTCAGCAACATGCTCCTGTTTAGTATTCATCAAAATCAGCGCGTCTAGCATTCGTCAACATGCTCGTGTTTAGCATTCATCAAATTCAGCGTGTCGTAGCACTCGTCAACATACTAGTGTTTAGCATTCATCAAATTCAGCGTGTCGTAGCACTTGCTCGTGTTCAGCATTCATCAAAATCAGCGTGTCGTAGCATTCATCAACATACTCGTGTTTAGCATTCATCAAAATCAGCTTGTCGTAGCATTCGTCAACATGCTCGTGTTTAGCATTCATCAAATTCAGCGTGTCGTAGCATTCATCAACATACTCGTGTTTAGCATTCATCAAAATCAGCTTGTCGTAGCATTCGTCAACATCAGCGTGTTTAGTATCATCAAAATCAGCGCGTCGTAGCATTTGTCAACATGCCCGTGTTTAGCATTCATCAAATTCAGCGTGTCGTAGCACTCGTCAACATACTAGTGTTTAGCATTCATCAAATTCAGCGTGTCGTAGCACTCGTCAACATACTAGTGTTTAGCATTCATCAAATTCAGCCTGTCATAGCACTCGTCAACATACTAGTGTTTAGCATTCATCAAATTCAGCGTGTCGTAGCATTCATCAACATACTCGGGTTTAGCATTCATCAATATCAGTGCGTCGTTGCATTCATCAACGTGCTCGTGTTTAGCATTCGTCAAATTCAGCGTGTCGTAGCACTCGTCAACATACTAGTGTTTAGCATTCATCAAATTCAGCGCGTCGTAGCATTCGTCAACATGCTCGTGTTTAGCATTCATCAAATTCAGCGTGTTGTAGCACTCGTCAACATGCTCGTGTTTAGCATTCATCAAAATCAGCTTGTCGTAGCATTCGTCAACATGCTCGTGTTTAGCATTCATCAAATTCAGCGTGTCGTAGCATTCATCAACATACTCGTGTTTAGCACTCATCAAATTCAGCGTGTCGTAGCACTCGTCAACAGACTAGTGTTTAGCATTCATCAAATTCAGCGCGTCGTAGCAATCGTCAACATGCTCGTGTTTAGCATTCATCAAATTCAGCGTGTCGTAGCACTCGTCAACATACTAGTGTTTAGCATTCATCAAAATCAGCTTGTCATAGCATTCGTCAACAGACTAGTGTTTAGCATTCGTCAAATTCAGCGCGTCGTAGCATTCGTCAACATGCTCGTGTTTAGCATTCATCAAATTCAGCGTGTCGTAGCACTCGTCAACATGCTCGTGTTTAGCATTCATCAAAATCAGCTTGTCGTAGCATTCGTCAACATGCTCGTGTTTAGCATTCATCAAATTCAGCGTGTCGTAGCATTCATCAACATACTCGTGTTTAGCATTCATCAAAATCAGCTTGTCGTAGCATTCGTCAACATCAGCGTGTTTAGTTTCATCAAAATCAGCGCGTCGTAGCATTCGTCAACATGCTCGTGTTTAGCATTCATCAAATTCAGCGTGTCGTAGCACTCGTCAACAGACTAGTGTTTAGCATTCATCAAATTCAGCGCGTCAAAGCATTCGTCAACATGCTTGTGTTTAGCATTCATCAAATTCAGCGTGTCGTAGCACTCGTCAACATACTAGTGTTTAGCATTCATCAAATTCAGCGTGTCGTAGCACTCGTCAACATGCTCGTGTTTAGCATTCATCAAAATCAGCTTGTCGTAGCATTCGTCAACATGCTCGTGTTTAGCATTCATCAAATTCAGCGTGTCGTAGCACTCGTCAACATACTTGTGTTTAGCATTCTTCAAATTCAGCGCGTCGTAGCATTCGTCAACATGCTCGTGTTTAGCATTCATCAAATTCAGCGTGTCGTAGCACTCGTCAACATACTAGTGTTTAGCATTCATCAAAATAAGCGTGTCGTAGCATTCGTCAACATACTCGTGTTTGGCATTCATCAAACTCAGCTTGTCTTAGCATTCATCAAAATCAGCTTGTTGTAGCACTCAGCGACATGCTCCTGTTTAGTATTCATCAAAATCAGCGCGTCGTAGCATTCGTCAACATGCTCGTGTTTAGCATTCATCAAATTCAGCGTGTCGTAGCACTCGTCAACATACTAGTGTTTAGCATTCATCAAATTCAGCGTGTCGTAGCACTTGCTCGTGTTCAGCATTCATCAAAATCAGCGTGTCGTAGCATTCATCAACATACTCGTGTTTAGCATTCATCAAAATCAGCTTGTCGTAGCATTCGTCAACATGCTCGTGTTTAGCATTCATCAAATTCAGCGTGTCGTAGCATTCATCAACATACTCGTGTTTAGCATTCATCAAAATCAGCTTGTCGTAGCATTCGTCAACATCAGCGTGTTTAGTATCATCAAAATCAGCGCGTCGTAGCATTCGTCAACATGCCCGTGTTTAGCATTCATCAAATTCAGCGTGTCGTAGCACTCGTCAACATACTAGTGTTTAGCATTCATCAAATTCAGCGTGTCGTAGCACTCGTCAACATACTAGTGTTTAGCATTCATCAAATTCAGCGTGTCATAGCACTCGTCAACATACTAGTGTTTAGCATTCATCAAATTCAGCGTGTCGTAGCATTCATCAACATACTCGGGTTTAGCATTCATCAATATCAGTGCGTCGTTGCATTCATCAACGTGCTCGTGTTTAGCATTCGTCAAATTCAGCGTGTCGTAGCACTCGTCAGCATACTAGTGTTTAGCATTCATCAAGTTCAGCGCGTCGTAGCATTCGTCAACATGCTCGTGTTTAGCATTCATCAAATTCAGCGTGTTGTAGCACTCGTCAACATGCTCGTGTTTAGCATTCATCAAAATCAGCTTGTCGTAGCATTCGTCAACATGCTCGTGTTTAGCATTCATCAAATTCAGCGTGTCGTAGCATTCATCAACATACTCGTGTTTAGCACTCATCAAATTCAGCGTGTCGTAGCACTCGTCAACAGACTAGTGTTTAGCATTCATCAAATTCAGCGCGTCGTAGCAATCGTCAACATGCTCGTGTTTAGCATTCATCAAATTCAGCGTGTCGTAGCACTCGTCAACATACTAGTGCTTAGCATTCATCAAAATCAGCTTGTCATAGCATTCGTCAACAGACTAGTGTTTAGCATTCGTCAAAATCAGCGCGTCGTAGCATTCGTCAACATGCTCGTGTTTAGCATTCATCAAAATCAGCTTGTCGTAGCATTCGTCAACATCAGCGTGTTTAGTATCATCAAAATCAGCGCGTCGTAGCATTCGTCAACATGCTCGTGTTTAGCATTCATCAACTTCAGCGTGTCGTAGCACTCGTCAACATACTAGTGTTTAGCGTTCTTCAAATTCAGCGCGTCGTAGCATTCGTCAACATGCTCGTGTTTAGCATTCATCAAATTCAGCGTGTCGTAGCACTCGTCAACATACTAGTGTTTAGCATTCATCAAATTCAGCGTGTCGTAGCACTCGTCAACATACTAGTGTTTAGCATTCATCAAGTTCACCGTGTCGTAGCACTTGCTCGTGTTCAGCATTCATCAAAATCAGCTTGTCATAGCATTCGTCAACAGACTAGTGTTTAGCATTCATCAAATTCAGCGCGTCGTAGCATTCGTCAACATGCTCGTGTTTAGCATTCATCAACTTCAGCGTGTCGTAGCACTCGTCAACATACTAGTGTTTAGCATTCATCAAAATCAGCTTGTCATAGCATTCGTCAACAGACTAGTGTTTAGCATTCATCAAATTCAGCGCGTCGTAGCATTCGTCAACATGCTCGTGTTTAGCATTCATCAAATTCAGCGTGTCGTAGCATTCATCAACATACTCGTGTTTAGCATTCATCAAAATCAGCTTGTCGTAGCATTCGTCAACATCAGCGTGTTTAGTATCATCAAAATCAGCGCGTCGTAGCATTCGTCAACATGCTCGTGTTTAGCATTCATCAAATTCAGCGTGTCGTAGCACTCGTCAACAGACTAGTGTTTAGCATTCATCAAATCCAGCGCGTCAAAGCATTCGTCAACATGCTTGTGTTTAGCATTCATCAAATTCAGCGTGTCGTAGCACTCGTCAACATACTAGTGTTTAGCATTCATCAAATTCAGCGTGTCGTAGCACTCGTCAACATGCTCGTGTTTAGCATTCATCAAAATCAGCTTGTCGTAGCATTCGTCAACATGCTCGTGTTTAGCATTCATCAAATTCAGCGTGTCGTAGCATTCATCAACATACTCGTGTTTAGCATTCATCAAAATCAGCTTGTCGTAGCATTCGTCAACATCAGCGTGTTTAGTATCATCAAAATCAGCGCGTCGTAGCATTCGTCAACATGCTCGTGTTTAGCATTCATCAAATTCAGCGTGTCGTAGCACTCGTCAACATACTTGTGTTTAGCATTCTTCAAATTCAGCGCGTCGTAGCATTCGTCAACATGCTCGTGTTTAGCATTCATCAAATTCAGCGTGTCGTAGCACTCGTCAACATACTAGTGTTTAGCATTCATCAAAATAAGCGTGTCGTAGCATTCGTCAACATACTCGTGTTTGGCATTCATCAAACTCAGCTTGTCTTAGCATTCATCAAAATCAGCTTGTTGTAGCACTCAGCAACATGCTCCTGTTTAGTATTCATCAAAATCAGCGCGTCGTAGCATTCGTCAACATGCTCGTGTTTAGCATTCATCAAATTCAGCGTGTCGTAGCACTCGTCAACATACTAGTGTTTAGCATTCATCAAATTCAGCGTGTCGTAGCACTTGCTCGTGTTCAGCATTCATCAAAATCAGCGTGTCGTAGCATTCATCAACATACTCGTGTTTAGCATTCATCAAAATCAGCTTGTCGTAGCATTCGTCAATATGCTCGTGTTTAGCATTCATCAAATTCAGCGTGTCGTAGCATTCATCAACATACTCGTGTTTAGCATTCATCAAAATCAGCTTGTCGTAGCATTCGTCAACATCAGCGTGTTTAGTATCATCAAAATCAGCGCGTCGTAGCATTCGTCAACATGCCCGTGTTTAGCATTCATCAAATTCAGCGTGTCGTAGCACTCGTCAACATACTAGTGTTTAGCATTCATCAAATTCAGCGTGTCGTAGCACTCGTCAACATACTAGTGTTTAGCATTCATCAAATTCAGCGTGTCATAGCACTCGTCAACATACTAGTGTTTAGCATTCATCAAATTCAGCGTGTCGTAGCATTCATCAACATACTCGGGTTTAGCATTCATCAATATCAGTGCGTCGTTGCATTCATCAACGTGCTCGTGTTTAGCATTCGTCAAATTCAGCGTGTCGTAGCACTCGTCAACATACTAGTGTTTAGCATTCATCAAATTCAGCGCGTCGTAGCATTCGTCAACATGCTCGTGTTTAGCGTTCATCAAATTCAGCGTGTTGTAGCACTCGTCAACATGCTCGTGTTTAGCATTCATCAAAATCAGCTTGTCGTAGCATTCGTCAACATGCTCGTGTTTAGCATTCATCAAATTCAGCGTGTCGTAGCATTCATCAACATACTCGTGTTTAGCACTCATCAAATTCAGCGTGTCGTAGCACTCGTCAACAGACTAGTGTTTAGCATTCATCAAATTCAGCGCGTCGTAGCAATCGTCAACATGCTCGTGTTTAGCATTCATCAAATTCAGCGTGTCGTAGCACTCGTCAACATACTAGTGTTTAGCATTCATCAAAATCAGCTTGTCATAGCATTCGTCAACAGACTAGTGTTTAGCATTCGTCAAATTCAGCGCGTCGTAGCATTCGTCAACATGCTCGTGTTTAGCATTCATCAAATTCAGCGTGTCGTAGCACTCGTCAACATGCTCGTGTTTAGCATTCATCAAAATCAGCTTGTCGTAGCATTCGTCAACATGCTCGTGTTTAGCATTCATCAAATTCAGCGTGTCGTAGCATTCATCAACATACTCGTGTTTAGCATTCATCAAAATCAGCTTGTCGTAGCATTCGTCAACATCAGCGTGTTTAGTTTCATCAAAATCAGCGCGTCGTAGCATTCGTCAACATGCTCGTGTTTAGCATTCATCAAATTCAGCGTGTCGTAGCACTCGTCAACAGACTAGTGTTTAGCATTCATCAAATTCAGCGCGTCAAAGCATTCGTCAACATGCTTGTGTTTAGCATTCATCAAATTCAGCGTGTCGTAGCACTCGTCAACATACTAGTGTTTAGCATTCATCAAATTCAGCGTGTCGTAGCACTCGTCAACATGCTCGTGTTTAGCATTCATCAAAATCAGCTTGTCGTAGCATTCGTCAACATGCTCGTGTTTAGCATTCATCAAATTCAGCGTGTCGTAGCATTCATCAACATACTCGTGTTTAGCATTCATCAAAATCAGCTTGTCGTAGCATTCGTCAACATCAGCCTGTTTAGTATCATCAAAATCAGCGGGTCGTAGCATTCGTCAACATGCTCGTGTTTAGCATTCATCAAATTCAGCGTGTCGTAGCACTCGTGAACATACTAGTGTTTAGCATTCTTCAAAGTCAGCGCGTCGTAGCATTCGTCAACATGCTCGTGTTTAGCATTCATCAAATTCAGCGTGTCGTAGCACTCGTCAACATACTAGTGTTTAGCATTCATCAAAATAAGCGTGTCGTAGCATTCGTCAACATACTCGTGTTTGGCATTCATCAAACTCAGCTTGTCTTAGCATTCATCAAAATCAGCTTGTTGTAGCACTCAGCAACATGCTCCTGTTTAGTATTCATCAAAATCAGCGCGTCGTAGCATTCGCCAACATGCTCGTGTTTAGCATTCATCAAATTCAGCGTGTCGTAGCACTCGTCAACATACTAGTGTTTAGCATTCATCAAATTCAGCGTGTCGTAGCACTCGTCAACATACTAGTGTTTAGCATTCATCAAAATCAGCGTGTCGTAGCATTCGTCAACATGCTCGTGTTTAGCACTCATCAAATTCAGCGTGTCGTAGCATTCATCAACATACTCGTGTTTAGCATTCATCAAATTCAGCGCGTCGTAGCATTCGTCAACATGCTCGTGTTTAGCATTCATCAAATTCAGCGTGTCGTAGCACTCGTCAACATGCTCGTGTTTAGCATTCATCAAATTCAGCTTGTCGTAGCATTCGTCAACATGCTCGTGTTTAGCATTCATCAATTTCAGCGTGTCGTAGCATTCATCAACATACTCGAGTTTAGCATTCATCAAAATCATCTTGTCGTAGCATTCGTCAACATCAGCGTGTTTAGTATCATCAAAATCAGCGCGTCGTAGCATTCGTCAACATGCTCGTGTTTAGCATTCATCAAATTCAGCGTGTCGTAGCACTCGTCAACATACTAGTGTTTAGCATTCATCAAATTCAGCGTGTCGTAGCACTCGTCAACATGCTCGTGTTTAGCATTCATCAAAATCAGCTTGTCGTAGCATTCGTCAACATGCTCGTGTTTAGCATTCATCAAAATAAGCGTGTCGTAGCATTCGTCAACATACCCGTGTTTAGCATTCATCAAATTCAGCGTGTCGTAGCACTCGTCAACATACTTGTGTTTAGCATTCTTCAAATTCAGCGCGTCGTAGCATTCGTCAACATGCTCGTGTTTAGCATTCATCAAATTCAGCGTGTCGTAGCACTCGTCAACATACTAGTGTTTAGCATTCATCAAAATAAGCGTGTCGTAGCATTCGTCAACATACTCGTGTTTGGCATTCATCAAACTCAGCTTGTCTTAGCATTCATCAAAATCAGCTTGTTGTAGCACTCAGCAACATGCTCCTGTTTAGTATTCATCAAAATCAGCGCGTCGTAGCATTCGTCAACATGCTCGTGTTTAGCATTCATCAAATTCAGCGTGTCGTAGCACTCGTCAACAAACTAGTGTTTAGCATTCATCAAATTCAGCGTGTCGTAGCACTTGCTCGTGTTCAGCATTCATCAAAATCAGCGTGTCGTAGCATTCATCAACATACTCGTGTTTAGCATTCATCAAAATCAGCTTGTCGTAGCATTCGTCAACATGCTCGTGTTTAGCATTCATCAAATTCAGCGTGTCGTAGCATTCATCAACATACTCGTGTTTAGCATTCATCAAAATCAGCTTGTCGTAGCATTCGTCAACATCAGCGTGTTTAGTATCATCAAAATCAGCGCGTCGTAGCATTCGTCAACATGCCCGTGTTTAGCATTCATCAAATTCAGCGTGTCGTAGCACTCGTCAACATACTAGTGTTTAGCATTCATCAAATTCAGCGTGTCGTAGCACTCGTCAACATACTAGTGTTTAGCATTTATCAAATTCAGCGTGTCATAGCACTCGTCAACATACTAGTGTTTAGCATTCATCAAATTCAGCGTGTCGTAGCATTCATCAACATACTCGGGTTTAGCATTCATCAATATCAGTGCGTCGTTGCATTCATCAACGTGCTCGTGTTTAGCATTCGTCAAATTCAGCGTGTCGTAGCACTCGTCAACAGACTAGTGTTTAGCATTCATCAAATTCAGCGCGTCGTAGCAATCGTCAACATGCTCGTGTTTAGCATTCATCAAATTCAGCGTGTCGTAGCACTCGTCAACATACTAGTGTTTAGCATTCATCAAAATCAGCTTGTCATAGCATTCGTCAACAGACTAGTGTTTAGCATTCGTCAAAATCAGCGCGTCGTAGCATTCGTCAACATGCTCGTGTTTAGCATTCATCAAATTCAGCGTGTCGTAGCACTCGTCAACATACTTGTGTTTAGCATTCTTCAAATTCAGCGCGTCGTAGCATTCGTCAACATGCTCGTGTTTAGCATTCATCAAATTCAGCGTGTCGTAGCATTCGTCAACATACTCGTGTTTGGCATTCATCAAACTCAGCTTGTCTTAGCATTCATCAAAATCAGCTTGTTGTAGCACTCAGCAACATGCTCCTGTTTAGTATTCATCAAAATCAGCGCGTCGTAGCATTCGTCAACATGCTCGTGTTTAGCATTCATCAAATTCAGCGTGTCGTAGCACTCGTCAACATACTAGTGTTTAGCATTCATCAAATTCAGCGTGTCGTAGCACTTGCTCGTGTTCAGCATTCATCAAAATCAGCGTGTCGTAGCATTCATCAACATACTCGTGTTTAGCATTCATCAAAATCAGCTTGTCGTAGCATTCGTCAACATGCTCGTGTTTAGCATTCATCAAATTCAGCGTGTCGTAGCATTCATCAACATACTCGTGTTTAGCATTCATCAAAATCAGCTTGTCGTAGCATTCGTCAACATCAGCGTGTTTAGTATCATCAAAATCAGCGCGTCGTAGCATTCGTCAACATGCCCGTGTTTAGCATTCATCAAATTCAGCGTGTCGTAGCACTCGTCAACATACTAGTGTTTAGCATTCATCAAATTCAGCGTGTCGTAGCACTCGTCAACATACTAGTGTTTAGCATTCATCAAATTCAGCGTGTCAAAGCACTCGTCAACATACTAGTGTTTAGCATTCATCAAATTCAGCGTGTCGTAGCATTCATCAACATACTCGGGTTTAGCATTCATCAATATCAGTGCGTCGTTGCATTCATCAACGTGCTCGTGTTTAGCATTCGTCAAATTCAGCGTGTCGTAGCACTCGTCAACATACTAGTGTTTAGCATTCATCAAATTCAGCGCGTCGTAGCATTCGTCAACATGCTCGTGTTTAGCATTCATCAAATTCAGCGTGTTGTAGCACTCGTCAACATGCTCGTGTTTAGCATTCATCAAAATCAGCTTGTCGTAGCATTCGTCAACATGCTCGTGTTTAGCATTCATCAAATTCAGCGTGTCATAGCATTCATCAACATACTCGTGTTTAGCACTCATCAAATTCAGCGTGTCGTAGCACTCGTCAACAGACTAGTGTTTAGCATTCATCAAATTCAGCGCGTCGTAGCAATCGTCAACATGCTCGTGTTCAGCATTCATCAAATTCAGCGTGTCGTAGCACTCGTCAACATACTAGTGTTTAGCATTCATCAAAATCAGCTTGTCATAGCATTCGTCAACAGACTAGTGTTTAGCATTCGTCAAATTCAGCGCGTCGTAGGATTCGTCAACATGCTCGTGTTTAGCATTCATCAAATTCAGCGTGTCGTAGCACTCGTCAACATGCTCGTGTTTAGCATTCATCAAAATCAGCTTGTCGTAGCATTCGTCAACATGCTCGTGTTTAGCATTCATCAAATTCAGCGTGTCGTAGCATTCATCAACATACTCGTGTTTAGCATTCATCAAAATCAGCTTGTCGTAGCATTCGTCAACATCAGCGTGTTTAGTTTCATCAAAATCAGCGCGTCGTAGCATTCGTCAACATGCTCGTGTTTAGCATTCATCAAATTCAGCGTGTCGTAGCACTCGTCAACAGACTAGTGTTTAGCATTCATCAAATTCAGCGCGTCAAAGCATTCGTCAACATGCTTGTGTTTAGCATTCATCAAATTCAGCGTGTCGTAGCACTCGTCAACATACTAGTGTTTAGCATTCATCAAATTCAGCGTGTCGTAGCACTCGTCAACATGCTCGTGTTTAGCATTCATCAAAATCAGCTTGTCGTAGCATTCGTCAACATGCTCATGTTTAGCATTCATCAAATTCAGCGTGTCGTAGCATTCATCAACATACTCGTGTTTAGCATTCATCAAAATCAGCTTGTCGTAGCATTCGTCAACATCAGCGTGTTTAGTATCATCAAAATCAGCGGGTCGTAGCATTCGTCAACATGCTCGTGTTTAGCATTCATCAAATTCAGCGTGTCGTAGCACTCGTCAACATACTAGTGTTTAGCATTCTTCAAAGTCAGCGCGTCGTAGCATTCGTCAACATGCTCGTGTTTAGCATTCATCAAATTCAGCGTGTCGTAGCACTCGTCAACATACTAGTGTTTAGCATTCATCAAAATAAGCGTGTCGTAGCATTCGTCAACATACTCGTGTTTGGCATTCATCAAACTCAGCTTGTCTTAGCATTCATCAAAATCAGCTTGTTGTAGCACTCAGCAACATGCTCCTGTTTAGTATTCATCAAAATCAGCGCGTCGTAGCATTCGTCAACATGCTCGTGTTTAGCATTCATCAAATTCAGCGTGTCGTAGCACTCGTCAACATACTAGTGTTTAGCATTCATCAAATTCAGCGTGTCGTAGCACTCGTCAACATACTAGTGTTTAGCATTCATCAAAATCAGCGTGTCGTAGCATTCGTCAACATGCTCGTGTTTAGCATTCATCAAATTCAGCGTGTCGTAGCATTCATCAACATACTCGTGTTTAGCATTCATCAAATTCAGCGCGTCGTAGCATTCGTCAACATGCTCGTGTTTAGCATTCATCAAATTCAGCGTGTCGTAGCACTCGTCAACATGCTCGTGTTTAGCATTCATCAAATTCAGCTTGTCGTAGCATTCGTCAACATGCTCGTGTTTAGCATTCATCAATTTCAGCGTGTCGTAGCATTCATCAACATACTCGTGTTTAGCATTCATCAAAATCATCTTGTCGTAGCATTCGTCAACATCAGCGTGTTTAGTATCATCAAAATCAGCGCGTCGTAGCATTCGTCAACATGCTCGTGTTTAGCATTCATCAAATTCAGCGTGTCGTAGCACTCGTCAACAGACTAGTGTTTAGCATTCATCAAATTCAGCGCGTCAAAGCATTCGTCAACATGCTTGTGTTTAGCATTCATCAAATTCAGCGTGTCGTAGCACTCGTCAACATACTAGTGTTTAGCATTCATCAAATTCAGCGTGTCGTAGCACTCGTCAACATGCTCGTGTTTAGCATTCATCAAAATCAGCTTGTCGTAGCATTCGTCAACATGCTCGTGTTTAGCATTCATCAAATTCAGCGTGTCGTAGCATTCATCAACATACTCGTGTTTAGCATTCATCAAAATCAGCTTGTCGTAGCATTCGTCAACATCAGCGTGTTTAGTATCAACAAAATCAGCGCGTCGTAGCATTCGTCAACATGCTCGTGTTTAGCATTCATCAAACTCAGCTTGTCTTAGCATTCATCAACATACTAATGTTTAGCATTCTTCAAATTCAGCGCGTCGTAGCATTCGTCAACATGCTCGTGTTTAGCATTCATCAAATTCAGCGTGTCGTAGCACTCGTCAACATACTAGTGTTTAGCATTCATCAAAATAAGCGTGTCGTAGCATTCGTCAACATACTCGTGTTTGGCATTCATCAAACTCAGCTTGTCTTAGCATTCATCAAAATCAGCTTGTTGTAGCACTCAGCAACATGCTCCTGTTTAGTATTCATCAAAATCAGCGCGTCGTAGCATTCGTCAACATGCTCGTGTTTAGCATTCATCAAATTCAGCGTGTCGTAGCACTCGTCAACATACTAGTGTTTAGCATTCATCAAATTCAGCGTGTCGTAGCACTTGCTCGTGTTCAGCATTCATCAAAATCAGCGTGTCGTAGCATTCATCAACATACTCGTGTTTAGCATTCATCAAAATCAGCTTGTCGTAGCATTCGTCAACATGCTCGTGTTTAGCATTCATCAAATTCAGCGTGTCGTAGCATTCATCAACATACTCGTGTTTAGCATTCATCAAAATCAGCTTGTCGTAGCATTCGTCAACATCAGCGTGTTTAGTATCATCAAAATCAGCGCGTCGTAGCATTCGTCAACATGCCCGTGTTTAGCATTCATCAAATTCAGCGTGTCGTAGCACTCGTCAACATACTAGTGTTTAGCATTCATCAAATTCAGCGTGTCGTAGCACTCGTCAACATACTAGTGTTTAGCATTCATCAAATTCAGCGTGTCATAGCACTCGTCAACATACTAGTGTTTAGCATTCATCAAATTCAGCGTGTCGTAGCATTCATCAACATACTCGGGTTTAGCATTCATCAATATCAGTGCGTCGTTGCATTCATCAACGTGCTCGTGTTTAGCATTCGTCAAATTCAGCGTGTCGTAGCACTCGTCAACATACTAGTGTTTAGCATTCATCAAATTCAGCGCGTCGTAGCATTCGTCAACATGCTCGTGTTTAGCATTCATCAAATTCAGCGTGTTGTAGCACTCGTCAACATGCTCGTGTTTAGCATTCATCAAATTCAGCGCGTCGTAGCATTCGTCAACATGCTCGTGTTTAGCATTCATCAAATTCAGCGTGTCGTAGCACTCGTCAACATACTAGTGTTTAGCATTCATCAAAATCAGCTTGTCATAGCATTCGTCAACAGACTAGTGTTTAGCATTCATCAAATTCAGCGCGTCGTAGCATTCGTCAACATGCTCGTGTTTAGCATTCATCAAATTCAGCGTGTCGTAGCATTCATCAACATACTCGTGTTTAGCATTCATCAAAATCAGCTTGTCGTAGCATTCGTCAACATCAGCGTGTTTAGTATCATCAAAATCAGCGCGTCGTAGCATTCGTCAACATGCTCGTGTTTAGCATTCATCAAATTCAGCGTGTCGTAGCACTCGTCAACAGACTAGTGTTTAGCATTCATCAAATTCAGCGCGTCAAAGCATTCGTCAACATGCTTGTGTTTAGCATTCATCAAATTCAGCGTGTCGTAGCACTCGTCAACATACTAGTGTTTAGCATTCATCAAATTCAGCGTGTCGTAGCACTCGTCAACATGCTCGTGTTTAGCATTCATCAAAATCAGCTTGTCGTAGCATTCGTCAACATGCTCGTGTTTAGCATTCATCAAATTCAGCGTGTCGTAGCATTCATCAACATACTCGTGTTTAGCATTCATCAAAATCAGCTTGTCGTAGCATTCGTCAACATGCTCGTGTTTAGCATTCATCAATATCAGTGCGTCGTTGCATTCATCAACGTGCTCGTGTTTAGCATTCGTCAAATTCAGCGTGTCGTAGCACTCGTCAACATACTAGTGTTTAGCATTCATCAAATTCAGCGCGTCGTAGCATTCGTCAACATGCTCGTGTTTAGCATTCATCAAATTCAGCGTGTTGTAGCACTCGTCAACATGCTCGTGTTTAGCATTCATCAAATTCAGCGTGTCGTAGCATTCGTCAACATGCTCGTGTTTAGCATTCATCAAATTCAGCGTGTCGTAGCACTCGTCAACATACTAGTGTTTAGCATTCATCAAAATCAGCTTGTCATAGCATTCGTCAACAGACTAGTGTTTAGCATTCATCAAATTCAGCGCGTCGTAGCATTCGTCAACATGCTCGTGTTTAGCATTCATCAAATTCAGCGTGTCGTAGCATTCATCAACATACTCGTGTTTAGCATTCATCAAAATCAGCTTGTCGTAGCATTCGTCAACATCAGCGTGTTTAGTATCATCAAAATCAGCGCGTCGTAGCATTCGTCAACATGCTCGTGTTTAGCATTCATCAAATTCAGCGTGTCGTAGCACTCGTCAACAGACTAGTGTTTAGCATTCATCAAATTCAGCGCGTCAAAGCATTCGTCAACATGCTTGTGTTTAGCATTCATCAAATTCAGCGTGTCGTAGCACTCGTCAACGTACTAGTGTTTAGCATTCATCAAATTCAGCGTGTCGTAGCACTCGTCAACATGCTCGTGTTTAGCATTCATCAAAATCAGCTTGTCGTAGCATTCGTCAACATGCTCGTGTTTAGCATTCATCAAATTCAGCGTGTCGTAGCATTCATCAACATACTCGTGTTTAGCATTCATCAAAATCAGCTTGTCGTAGCATTCGTCAACATCAGCGTGTTTAGTATCATCAAAATCAGCGCGTCGTAGCATTCGTCAACATGCTCGTGTTTAGCATTCATCAAATTCAGCGTGTCGTAGCACTCGTCAACATACTTGTGTTTAGCATTCTTCAAATTCAGCGCATCGTAGCATTCGTCAACATGCTCGTGTTTAGCATTCATCAAATTCAGCGTGTCGTAGCACTCGTCAACATACTAGTGTTTAGCATTCATCAAAATAAGCGTGTCGTAGCATTCGTCAACATACTCGTGTTTGGCATTCATCAAACTCAGCTTGTCTTAGCATTCATCAAAATCAGCTTGTTGTAGCACTCAGCAACATGCTCCTGTTTAGTATTCATCAAAATCAGCGCGTCGTAGCATTCGTCAACATGCTCGTGTTTAGCATTCATCAAATTCAGCGTGTCGTAGCACTCGTCAACATACTAGTGTTTAGCATTCATCAAATTCAGCGTGTCGTAGCACTTGCTCGTGTTCAGCATTCATCAAAATCAGCGTGTCGTAGCATTCATCAACATACTCGTGTTTAGCATTCATCAAAATCAGCTTGTCGTAGCATTCGTCAACATGCTCGTGTTTAGCATTCATCAAATTCAGCGTGTCGTAGCATTCATCAACATACTCGTGTTTAGCATTCATCAAAATCAGCTTGTCGTAGCATTCGTCAACATCAGCGTGTTTAGTATCATCAAAATCAGCGCGTCGTAGCATTCGTCAACATGCCCGTGTTTAGCATTCATCAAATTCAGCGTGTCGTAGCACTCGTCAACATACTAGTGTTTAGCATTCATCAACTTCAGCGTGTCGTAGCACTCGTCAACATACTAGTGTTTAGCATTCATCAAATTCAGCGTGTCATAGCACTCGTCAACATACTAGTGTTTAGCATTCATCAAATTCAGCGTGTCGTAGCATTCATCAACATACTCGGGTTTAGCATTCATCAATATCAGTGCGTCGTTGCATTCATCAACGTGCTCGTGTTTAGCATTCGTCAAATTCAGCGTGTCGTAGCACTCGTCAACATACTAGTGTTTAGCATTCATCAAATTCAGCGCGTCGTAGCATTCGTCAACATGCTCGTGTTTAGCATTGATCAAATTCAGCGTGTTGTAGCACTCGTCAACATGCTCGTGTTTAGCATTCATCAAAATCAGCTTGTCGTAGCATTCGTCAACATGCTCGTGTTTAGCATTCATCAAATTCAGCGTGTCGTAGCATTCATCAACATACTCGTGTTTAGCACTCATCAAATTCAGCGTGTCGTAGCACTCGTCAACAGACTAGTGTTTAGCATTCATCAAATTCAGCGCGTCGTAGCAATCGTCAACATGCTCGTGTTTAGCATTCATCAAATTCAGCGTGTCGTAGCACTCGTCAACATACTAGTGTTTAGCATTCTTCAAAATCAGCTTGTCATAGCATTCGTCAACAGACTAGTGTTTAGCATTCGTCAAATTCAGCGCGTCGTAGCATTCGTCAACATGCTCGTGTTTAGCATTCATCAAATTCAGCGTGTCGTAGCATTCATCAACATACTCGTGTTTAGCACTCATCAAATTCAGCGTGTCGTAGCACTCGTCAACAGACTAGTGTTTAGCATTCATCAAATTCAGCGCGTCGTAGCAATCGTCAACATGCTCGTGTTTAGCATTCATCAAATTCAGCGTGTCGTAGCACTCGTCAACATACTAGTGTTTAGCATTCTTCAAAATCAGCTTGTCATAGCATTCGTCAACAGACTAGTGTTTAGCATTCGTCAAAATCAGCTTGTCGTAGCATTCGTCAACATGCTCGTGTTTAGCATTCATCAAATTCATCGTGTCGTAGCATTCATCAACATACTCGTGTTTAGCATTCATCAAAATCAGCTTGTCGTAGCATTCGTCAACATCAGCGTGTTTAGTTTCATCAAAATCAGCGCGTCGTAGCATTCGTCAACATGCTCGTGTTTAGCATTCATCAAATTCAGCGTGTCGTAGCACTCGTCAACAGACTAGTGTTTAGCATTCATCAAATTCAGCGCGTCAAAGCATTCGTCAACATGCTTGTGTTTAGCATTCATCAAATTCAGCGTGTCGTAGCACTCGTCAACATACTAGTGTTTAGCATTCATCAAATTCAGCGTGTCGTAGCACTCGTCAACATGCTCGTGTTTAGCATTCATCAAAATCAGCTTGTCGTAGCATTCGTCAACATGCTCGTGTTTAGCATTCATCAAATTCAGCTTGTCGTAGCATTCATCAACATACTCGTGTTTAGCATTCATCAAAATCAGCTTGTCGTAGCATTCGTCAACATCAGCGTGTTTAGTATCATCAAAATCAGCGGGTCGTAGCATTCGTCAACATGCTCGTGTTTAGCATTCATCAAATTCAGCGTGTCGTAGCACTCGTCAACATACTAGTGTTTAGCATTCTTCAAAGTCAGCGCGTCGTAGCATTCGTCAACATGCTCGTGTTTAGCATTCATCAAATTCAGCGTGTCGTAGCACTCGTCAACATACTAGTGTTTAGCATTCATCAAAATAAGCGTGTCGTAGCATTCGTCAACATACTCGTGTTTGGCATTCATCAAACTCAGCTTGTCTTAGCATTCATCAAAATCAGCTTGTTGTAGCACTCAGCAACATGCTCCTGTTTAGTATTCATCAAAATCAGCGCGTCGTAGCATTCGCCAACATGCTCGTGTTTAGCATTCATCAAATTCAGCGTGTCGTAGCACTCGTCAACATACTAGTGTTTAGCATTCATCAAATTCAGCGTGTCGTAGCACTCGTCAACATACTAGTGTTTAGCATTCATCAAAATCAGCGTGTCGTAGCATTCGTCAACATGCTCGTGTTTAGCATTCATCAAATTCAGCGTGTCGTAGCATTCATCAACATACTCGTGTTTAGCATTCATCAAATTCAGCGCGTCGTAGCATTCGTCAACATGCTCGTGTTTAGCATTCATCAAATTCAGCGTGTCGTAGCACTCGTCAACATGTTCGTGTTTAGCATTCATCAAATTCAGCTTGTCGTAGCATTCGTCAACATGCTCGTGTTTAGCATTCATCAATTTCAGCGTGTCGTAGCATTCATCAACATACTCGTGTTTAGCATTCATCAAAATCATCTTGTCGTAGCATTCGTCAACATCAGCGTGTTTAGTATCATCAAAATCAGCGCGTCGTAGCATTCGTCAACATGCTCGTGTTTAGCATTCATCAAATTCAGCGTGTCGTAGCACTCGTCAACAGACTAGTGTTTAGCATTCATCAAATTCAGCGTGTCGTAGCACTCGTCAACATGCTCGTGTTTAGCATTCATCAAAATCAGCTTGTCGTAGCATTCGTCAACATGCTCGTGTTTAGCATTCATCAAATTCAGCGTGTCGTAGCATTCATCAACATACTCGTGTTTAGCATTCATCAAAATCAGCTTGTCGTAGCATTCGTCAACATCAGCGTGTTTAGTATCATCAAAATCAGCGCGTCGTAGCATTCGTCAACATGCTCGTGTTTAGCATTCATCAAATTCAGCGTGTCGTAGCACTCGTCAACATACTTGTGTTTAGCATTCTTCAAATTCAGCGCGTCGTAGCATTCGTCAACATGCTCGTGTTTAGCATTCATCAAATTCAGCGTGTCGTAGCACTCGTCAACATACTAGTGTTTAGCATTCATCAAAATAAGCGTGTCGTAGCATTCGTCAACATACTCGTGTTTGGCATTCATCAAACTCAGCTTGTCTTAGCATTCATCAAAATCAGCTTGTTGTAGCACTCAGCAACATGCTCCTGTTTAGTATTCATCAAAATCAGCGCGTCGTAGCATTCGTCAACATGCTCGTGTTTAGCATTCATCAAATTCAGCGTGTCGTAGCACTCGTCAACATACTAGTGTTTAGCATTCATCAAATTCAGCGTGTCGTAGCACTTGCTCGTGTTCAGCATTCATCAAAATCAGCATGTCGTAGCATTCATCAACATACTCGTGTTTAGCATTCATCAAAATCAGCTTGTCGTAGCATTCGTCAACATGCTCGTGTTTAGCATTCATCAAATTCAGCGTGTCGTAGCATTCATCAACATACTCGTGTTTAGCATTCATCAAAATCAGCTTGTCGTAGCATTCGTCAACATCAGCGTGTTTAGTATCATCAAAATCAGCGCGTCGTAGCATTCGTCAACATGCCCGTGTTTAGCATTCATCAAATTCAGCGTGTCGTAGCACTCGTCAACATACTAGTGTTTAGCATTCATCAAATTCAGCGTGTCGTAGCATTCGTCAACATACTAGTGTTTAGCATTCATCAAATTCAGCGTGTCATAGCACTCGTCAACATACTAGTGTTTAGCATTCATCAAATTCAGCGTGTCGTAGCATTCATCAACATACTCGGGTTTAGCATTCATCAATATCAGTGCGTCGTTGCATTCATCAACGTGCTCGTGTTTAGCATTCGTCAAATTCAGCGTGTCGTAGCACTCGTCAACATACTAGTGTTTAGCATTCATCAAATTCAGCGCGTCGTAGCATTCGTCAACATGCTCGTGTTTAGCATTCATCAAATTCAGCGTGTTGTAGCACTCGTCAACATGCTCGTGTTTAGCATTCATCAAAATCAGCTTGTCGTAGCATTCGTCAACATGCTCGTGTTTAGCATTCATCAAATTCAGCGTGTCGTAGCATTCATCAACATACTCGTGTTTAGCACTCATCAAATTCAGCGTGTCGTAGCACTCGTCAACAGACTAGTGTTTAGCATTCATCAAATTCAGCGCGTCGTAGCAATCGTCAACATGCTCGTGTTTAGCATTCATCAAATTCAGCGTGTCGTAGCACTCGTCAACATACTAGTGTTTAGCATTCTTCAAAATCAGCTTGTCATAGCATTCGTCAACAGACTAGTGTTTAGCATTCGTCAAATTCAGCGCGTCGTAGCATTCGTCAACATGCTCGTGTTTAGCATTCATCAAATTCAGCGTGTCGTAGCACTCGTCAACATGCTCGTGTTTAGCATTCATCAAAATCAGCTTGTCGTAGCATTCGTCAACATGCTCGTGTTTAGCATTCATCAAATTCATCGTGTCGTAGCATTCATCAACATACTCGTGTTTAGCATTCATCAAAATCAGCTTGTCGTAGCATTCGTCAACATCAGCGTGTTTAGTTTCATCAAAATCAGCGCGTCGTAGCATTCGTCAACATGCTCGTGTTTAGCATTCATCAAATTCAGCGTGTCGTAGCACTCGTCAACAGACTAGTGTTTAGCATTCATCAAATTCAGCGCGTCAAAGCATTCGTCAACATGCTTGTGTTTAGCATTCATCAAATTCAGCGTGTCGTAGCACTCGTCAACATACTAGTGTTTAGCATTCATCAAATTCAGCGTGTCGTAGCACTCGTCAACATGCTCGTGTTTAGCATTCATCAAAATCAGCTTGTCGTAGCATTCGTCAACATGCTCGTGTTTAGCATTCATCAAATTCAGCGTGTCGTAGCATTCATCAACATACTCGTGTTTAGCATTCATCAAAATCAGCTTGTCGTAGCATTCGTCAACATCAGCGTGTTTAGTATCATCAAAATCAGCGGGTCGTAGCATTCGTCAACATGCTCGTGTTTAGCATTCATCAAATTCAGCGTGTCGTAGCACTCGTCAACATACTAGTGTTTAGCATTCTTCAAAGTCAGCGCGTCGTAGCATTCGTCAACATGCTCGTGTTTAGCATTCATCAAATTCAGCGTGTCGTAGCACTCGTCAACATACTAGTGTTTAGCATTCATCAAAATAAGCGTGTCGTAGCATTCGTCAACATACTCGTGTTTGGCATTCATCAAACTCAGCTTGTCTTAGCATTCATCAAAATCAGCTTGTTGTAGCACTCAGCAACATGCTCCTGTTTAGTATTCATCAAAATCAGCGCGTCGTAGCATTCGCCAACATGCTCGTGTTTAGCATTCATCAAATTCAGCGTGTCGTAGCACTCGTCAACATACTAGTGTTTAGCATTCATCAAATTCAGCGTGTCGTAGCACTCGTCAACATACTAGTGTTTAGCATTCATCAAAATCAGCGTGTCGTAGCATTCGTCAACATGCTCGTGTTTAGCATTCATCAAATTCAGCGTGTCGTAGCATTCATCAACATACTCGTGTTTAGCATTCATCAAATTCAGCGCGTCGTAGCAGTCGTCAACATGCTCGTGTTTAGCATTCATCAAATTCAGCGTGTCGTAGCACTCGTCAACATGTTCGTGTTTAGCATTCATCAAATTCAGCTTGTCGTAGCATTCGTCAACATGCTCGTGTTTAGCATTCATCAATTTCAGCGTGTCGTAGCATTCATCAACATACTCGTGTTTAGCATTCATCAAAATCATCTTGTCGTAGCATTCGTCAACATCAGCGTGTTTAGTATCATCAAAATCAGCGCGTCGTAGCATTCGTCAACATGCTCGTGTTTAGCATTCATCAAATTCAGCGTGTCGTAGCACTCGTCAACATACTAGTGTTTAGCATTCATCAAATTCAGCGTGTCGTAGCACTCGTCAACATGCTCGTGTTTAGCATTCATCAAAATCAGCTTGTCGTAGCATTCGTCAACATGCTCGTGTTTAGCATTCATCAAATTCAGCGTGTCGTAGCATTCATCAACATACTCGTGTTTAGCATTCATCAAAATCAGCTTGTCGTAGCATTCGTCAACATCAGCGTGTTTAGTATCATCAAAATCAGCGCGTCGTAGCATTCGTCAACATGCTCGTGTTTAGCATTCATCAAATTCAGCGTGTCGTAGCACTCGTCAACATACTTGTGTTTAGCATTCTTCAAATTCAGCGCGTCGTAGCATTCGTCAACATGCTCGTGATAGCATTCATCAAATTCAGCGTGTCGTAGCACTCGTCAACATACTAGTGTTTAGCATTCATCAAAATAAGCGTGTCGTAGCATTCGTCAACATACTCGTGTTTGGCATTCATCAAACTCAGCTTGTCTTAGCATTCATCAAAATCAGCTTGTTGTAGCACTCAGCAACATGCTCCTGTTTAGTATTCATCAAAATCAGCGCGTCGTAGCATTCGTCAACATGCTCGTGTTTAGCATTCATCAAATTCAGCGTGTCGTAGCACTCGTCAACATACTAGTGTTTAGCATTCATCAAATACAGCGTGTCGTAGCACTTGCTCGTGTTCAGCATTCATCAAAATCAGCGTGTCGTAGCATTCATCAACATACTCGTGTTTAGCATTCATCAAAATCAGCTTGTCGTAGCATTCGTCAACATGCTCGTGTTTAGCATTCATCAAATTCAGCGTGTCGTAGCATTCATCAACATACTCGTGTTTAGCATTCATCAAAATCAGCTTGTCGTAGCATTCGTCAACATCAGCGTGTTTAGTATCATCAAAATCAGCGCGTCGTAGCATTCGTCAACATGCCCGTGTTTAGCATTCATCAAATTCAGCGTGTCGTAGCACTCGTCAACATACTAGTGTTTAGCATTCATCAACTTCAGCGTGTCGTAGCACTCGTCAACATACTAGTGTTTAGCATTTATCAAATTCAGCGTGTCATAGCACTCGTCAACATACTAGTGTTTAGCATTCATCAAATTCAGCGTGTCGTAGCATTCATCAACATACTCGGGTTTAGCATTCATCAATATCAGTGCGTCGTTGCATTCATCAACGTGCTCGTGTTTAGCATTCGTCAAATTCAGCGTGTCGTAGCACTCGTCAGCATACTAGTGTTTAGCATTCATCAAATTCAGCGCGTCGTAGCATTCGTCAACATGCTCGTGTTTAGCATTCATCAAATTCAGCGTGTTGTAGCACTCGTCAACATGCTCGTGTTTAGCATTCATCAAAATCAGCTTGTCGTAGCATTCGTCAACATGCTCGTGTTTAGCATTCATCAAATTCAGCGTGTCGTAGCATTCATCAACATACTCGTGTTTAGCACTCATCAAATTCAGCGTGTCGTAGCACTCGTCAACAGACTAGTGTTTAGCATTCATCAAATTCAGCGCGTCGTAGCAATCGTCAACATGCTCGTGTTTAGCATTCATCAAATTCAGCGTGTCGTAGCACTCGTCAACATACTAGTGTTTAGCATTCATCAAAATCAGCTTGTCATAGCATTCGTCAACAGACTAGTGTTTAGCATTCGTCAAAATCAGCGCGTCGTAGCATTCGTCAACATGCTCGTGTTTAGCATTCATCAAATTCAGCGTGTCGTAGCACTCGTCAACATACTTGTGTTTAGCATTCTTCAAATTCAGCGCGTCGTAGCATTTGTCAACATGCTCGTGTTTAGCATTCATCAAATTCAGCGTGTCGTAGCCTTCGTCAACATACTCGTGTTTGGCATTCATCAAACTCAGCTTGTCTTAGCATTCATCAAAATCAGCTTGTTGTAGCACTCAGCAACATGCTCCTGTTTAGTATTCATCAAAATCAGCGCGTCGTAGCATTCGTCAACATGCTCGTGTTTAGCATTCATCAAATTCAGCGTGTCGTAGCACTCGTCAACATACTAGTGTTTAGCATTCATCAAATTCAGCGTGTCGTAGCACTTGCTCGTGTTCAGCATTCATCAAAATCAGCGTGTCGTAGCATTCATCAACATACTCGTGTTTAGCATTCATCAAAATCAGCTTGTCGTAGCATTCGTCAACATGCTCGTGTTTAGCATTCATCAAATTCAGCGTGTCGTAGCATTCATCAACATACTCGTGTTTAGCATTCATCAAAATCAGCTTGTCGTAGCATTCGTCAACATCAGCGTGTTTAGTATCATCAAAATCAGCGCGTCGTAGCATTCGTCAACATGCCCGTGTTTAGCATTCATCAAATTCAGCGTGTCGTAGCACTCGTCAACATACTAGTGTTTAGCATTCATCAAATTCAGCGTGTCGTAGCACTCGTCAACATACTAGTGTTTAGCATTCATCAAATTCAGCGTGTCATAGCACTCGTCAACATACTAGTGTTTAGCATTCATCAAATTCAGCGTGTCGTAGCATTCATCAACATACTCGGGTTTAGCATTCATCAATATCAGTGCGTCGTTGCATTCATCAACGTGCTCGTGTTTAGCATTCGTCAAATTCAGCGTGTCGTAGCACTCGTCAACATACTAGTGTTTAGCATTCATCAAATTCAGCGCGTCGTAGCATTCGTCAACATGCTCGTGTTTAGCATTCATCAAATTCAGCGTGTTGTAGCACTCGTCAACATGCTCGTGTTTAGCATTCATCAAAATCAGCTTGTCGTAGCATTCGTCAACATGCTCGTGTTTAGCATTCATCAAATTCAGCGTGTCGTAGCATTCATCAACATACTCGTGTTTAGCACTCATCAAATTCAGCGTGTCGTAGCACTCGTCAACAGACTAGTGTTTAGCATTCATCAAATTCAGCGCGTCGTAGCAATCGTCAACATGCTCGTGTTTAGCATTCATCAAATTCAGCGTGTCGTAGCACTCGTCAACATACTAGTGTTTAGCATTCATCAAAATCAGCTTGTCATAGCATTCGTCAACAGACTAGTGTTTAGCATTCGTCAAATTCAGCGCGTCGTAGCATTCGTCAACATGCTCGTGTTTAGCATTCATCAAATTCAGCGTGTCGTAGCACTCGTCAACATGCTCGTGTTTAGCATTCATCAAAATCAGCTTGTCGTAGCATTCGTCAACATGCTCGTGTTTAGCATTCTTCAAATTCAGCGTGTCGTAGCATTCATCAACATACTCGTGTTTAGCATTCATCAAAATCAGCTTGTCGTAGCATTCGTCAACATCAGCGTGTTTAGTTTCATCAAAATCAGCGCGTCGTAGCATTCGTCAACATGCTCGTGTTTAGCATTCATCAAATTAAGCGTGTCGTAGCACTCGTCAACAGACTAGTGTTTAGCATTCATCAAATTCAGCGCGTCAAAGCATTCGTCAACATGCTTGTGTTTAGCATTCATCAAGTTCAGCGTGTCGTAGCACTCGTCAACATACTAGTGTTTAGCATTCATCAAATTCAGCGTGTCGTAGCACTCGTCAACATGCTCGTGTTTAGCATTCATCAAAATCAGCTTGTCGTAGCATTCGTCAACATGCTCGTGTTTAGCATTCATCAAATTCAGCGTGTCGTAGCATTCATCAACATACTCGTGTTTAGCATTCATCAAAATCAGCTTGTCGTAGCATTCGTCAACATCAGCGTGTTTAGTATCATCAAAATCAGCGGGTCGTAGCATTCGTCAACATGCTCGTGTTTAGCATTCATCAAATTCATCGTGTCGTAGCACTCGTCAACATACTAGTGTTTAGCATTCTTCAAAGTCAGCGCGTCGTAGCATACGTCAACATGCTCGTGTTTAGCATTCATCAAATTCAGCGTGTCGTAGCACTCGTCAACATACTAGTGTTTAGCATTCATCAAATTCAGCGTGTCGTAGCACTCGTCAACATGCTCGTGTTTAGCATTCATCAAATTCAGCGTGTCGTAGCACTCGTCAACATACTAGTGTTTAGCATTCATCAAAATAAGCGTGTCGTAGCATTCGTCAACATACTCGTGTTTGGCATTCATCAAACTCAGCTTGTCTTAGCATTCATCAAAATCAGCTTGTTGTAGCACTCAGCAACATGCTCCTGTTTAGTATTCATCAAAATCAGCGCGTCGTAGCATTCGTCAACATGCTCGTGTTTGGCATTCATCAAATTCAGCGTGTCGTAGCACTCGTCAACATACTAGTGTTTAGCATTCATCAAATTCAGCGTGTCGTAGCACTCGTCAACATACTAGTGTTTAGCATTCATCAAAATCAGCGTGTCGTAGCATTCGTTAACATGCTCGTGTTTAGCATTCGTCAAATTCAGCGTGTCGTAGCATTCATCAACATACTCGTGTTTAGCATTCATCAAATTCAGCGCGTCGTAGCATTCGTCAACATGCTCGTGTTTAGCATTCATCAAATTCAGCGTGTCGTAGCACTCGTCAACATGCTCGTGTTTAGCATTCATCAAATTCAGCTTGTCGTAGCATTCGTCAACATGCTCGTGTTTAGCATTCATCAATTTCAGCGTGTCGTAGCATTCTACAACATACTCGTGTTTAGCATTCATCAAAATCCTCTTGTCGTAGCATTCGTCAACATCAGCGTGTTTAGTATCATCAAAATCAGCGCGTCGTAGCATTCGTCAACATGCTCGTGTTTAGCATTCATCAAATTCAGCGTGTCGTAGCACTCGTCAACAGACTAGTGTTTAGCATTCATCAAATTCAGCGCGTCAAAGCATTCGTCAACATGCTTGTGTTTAGCATTCATCAAATTCAGCGTGTCGTAGCACTCGTCAACATACTAGTGTTTAGCATTCATCAAATTCAGCGTGTCGTAGCACTCGTCAACATGCTCGTGTTTAGCATTCATCAAAATCAGCTTGTCGTAGCATTCGTCAACATGCTCGTGTTTAGCATTCATCAAATTCAGCGTGTCGTAGCATTCATCAACATACTCGTGTTTAGCATTCATCAAAATCAGCTTGTCGTAGCATTCGTCAACATCAGCGTGTTTAGTATCATCAAAATCAGCGCGTCGTAGCATTCGTCAACATGCTCGTGTTTAGCATTCATCAAATTCAGCGTGTCGTAGCACTCGTCAACATACTTGTGTTTAGCATTCTTCAAATTCAGCGCGTCGTAGCATTCGTCAACATGCTCGTGTTTAGCATTCATCAAATTCAGCGTGTCGTAGCACTCGTCAACATACTAGTGTTTAGCATTCATCAAAATAAGCGTGTCGTAGCATTCGTCAACATACTCGTGTTTGGCATTCATCAAACTCAGCTTGTCTTAGCATTCATCAAAATCAGCTTGTTGTAGCACTCAGCAACATGCTCCTGTTTAGTATTCATCAAAATCAGCGCGTCGTAGCATTCGTCAACATGCTCGTGTTTAGCATTCATCAAATTCAGCGTGTCGTAGCACTCGTCAACATACTAGTGTTTAGCATTCATCAAATTCAGCGTGTCGTAGCACTTGCTCGTGTTCAGCATTCATCAAAATCAGCGTGTCGTAGCATTCATCAACATACTCGTGTTTAGCATTCATCAAAATCAGCTTGTCGTAGCATTCGTCAACATGCTCGTGTTTAGCATTCATCAAATTCAGCGTGTCGTAGCATTCATCAACATACTCGTGTTTAGCATTCATCAAAATCAGCTTGTCGTAGCATTCGTCAACATCAGCGTGTTTAGTATCATCAAAATCAGCGCGTCGTAGCATTCGTCAACATGCCCGTGTTTAGCATTCATCAAATTCAGCGTGTCGTAGCACTCGTCAACATACTAGTGTTTAGCATTCATCAAATTCAGCGTGTCGTAGCACTCGTCAACATACTAGTGTTTAGCATTCATCAAATTCAGCGTGTCATAGCACTCGTCAACATACTAGTGTTTAGCATTCATCAAATTCAGCGTGTCGTAGCATTCATCAACATACTCGGGTTTAGCATTCATCAATATCAGTGCGTCGTTGCATTCATCAACGTGCTCGTGTTTAGCATTCGTCAAATTCAGCGTGTCGTAGCACTCGTCAACATACTAGTGTTTAGCATTCATCAAATTCAGCGCGTCGTAGCATTCGTCAACATGCTCGTGTTTAGCATTCATCAAATTCAGCGTGTTGTAGCACTCGTCAACATGCTCGTGTTTAGCATTCATCAAAATCAGCTTGTCGTAGCATTCGTCAACATGCTCGTGTTTAGCATTCATCAAATTCAGCGTGTCGTAGCATTCATCAACATACTCGTGTTTAGCACTCATCAAATTCAGCGTGTCGTAGCACTCGTCAACAGACTAGTGTTTAGCATTCATCAAATTCAGCGCGTCCTAGCAATCGTCAACATGCTCGTGTTTAGCATTCATCAAATTCAGCGTGTCGTAGCACTCGTCAACATACTAGTGTTTAGCATTCATCAAAATCAGCTTGTCATAGCATTCGTCAACAGACTAGTGTTTAGCATTCGTCAAATTCAGCGCGTCGTAGCATTCGTCAACATGCTCGTGTTTAGCATTCATCAAATTCAGCGTGTCGTAGCACTCGTCAACATGCTCGTGTTTAGCATTCATCAAAATCAGCTTGTCGTAGCATTCGTCAACATGCTCGTGTTTAGCATTCATCAAATTCAGCGTGTCGTAGCATTCATCAACATACTCGTGTTTAGCATTCATCAAAATCAGCTTGTCGTAGCATTCGTCAACATCAGCGTGTTTAGTTTCATCAAAATCAGCGCGTCGTAGCATTCGTCAACATGCTCGTGTTTAGCATTCATCAAATTCAGCGTGTCGTAGCACTCGTCAACAGACTAGTGTTTAGCATTCATCAAATTCAGCGCGTCAAAGCATTCGTCAACATGCTTGTGTTTAGCATTCATCAAATTCAGCGTGTCGTAGCACTCGTCAACATACTAGTGTTTAGCATTCATCAAATTCAGCGTGTCGTAGCACTCGTCAACATGCTCGTGTTTAGCATTCATCAAAATCAGCTTGTCGTAGCATTCGTCAACATGCTCGTGTTTAGCATTCATCAAATTCAGCGTGTCGTAGCATTCATCAACATACTCGTGTTTAGCATTCATCAAAATCAGCTTGTCGTAGCATTCGTCAACATCAGCGTGTTTAGTATCATCAAAATCAGCGGGTCGTAGCATTCGTCAACATGCTCGTGTTTAGCATTCATCAAATTCAGCGTGTCGTAGCACTCGTCAACATACTAGTGTTTAGCATTCTTCAAAGTCAGCGCGTCGTAGCATTCGTCAACATGCTCGTGTTTAGCATTCATCAAATTCAGCGTGTCGTAGCACTCGTCAACATACTAGTGTTTAGCATTCATCAAAATAAGCGTGTCGTAGCATTCGTCAACATACTCGTGTTTGGCATTCATCAAACTCAGCTTGTCTTAGCATTCATCAAAATCAGCTTGTTGTAGCACTCAGCAACATGCTCCTGTTTAGTATTCATCAAAATCAGCGCGTCGTAGCATTCGTCAACATGCTCGTGTTTAGCATTCATCAAATTCAGCGTGTCGTAGCACTCGTCAACATACTAGTGTTTAGCATTCATCAAATTCAGCGTGTCGTAGCACTCGTCAACATACTAGTGTTTAGCATTCATCAAAATCAGCGTGTCGTAGCATTCGTCAACATGCTCGTGTTTAGCATTCATCAAATTCAGCGTGTCGTAGCATTCATCAACATACTCGTGTTTAGCATTCATCAAATTCAGCGCGTCGTAGCATTCGTCAACATGCTCGTGTTTAGCATTCATCAAATTCAGCGTGTCGTAGCATTCGTCAACATGCTCGTGTTTAGCATTCATCAATTTCAGCGTGTCGTAGCATTCATCAACATACTCGTGTTTAGCATTCATCAAAATCATCTTGTCGTAGCATTCGTCAACATCAGCGTGTTTAGTATCATCAAAATCAGCGCGTCGTAGCATTCGTCAACATGCTCGTGTTAAGCATTCATCAAATTCAGCGTGTCGTAGCACTCGTCAACAGACTAGTGTTTAGCATTCAACAAAATCAGCTTGTCGTAGCATTCGTCAACAGACTAGTGTTTAGCATTCATTAAATTCAGCGCGTCGTAGCATTCGTCAACATGCTCGTGTTTAGCATTCATCAATTTCAGCGTGTCGTAGCATTCATCAACATACTCGTGTTTAGCATTCATCAAAATCATCTTGTCGTAGCATTCGTCAACATCAGCGTGTTTAGTATCATCAAAATCAGCGCGTCGTAGCATTCGTCAACATGCTCGTGTTTAGCATTCATCAAATTCAGCGTGTCGTAGCACTCGTCAACAAACTAGTGTTTAGCATTCAACAAAATCAGCTTGTCGTAGCATTCGTCAACAGACTAGTGTTTAGCATTCATCAAATTCAGCGCGTCGTAGCATTCGTCAACATGCTCGTGTTTAGCATTCATCAAATTCAGCGTGTCGTAGCACTCGTCAACATGCTCGTGTTTAGCATTCATCAATATCAGCTTGTCGTAGCATTCGTCAACATGCTCGTGTTTAGCATTCATCAAATTCAGCGTGTCGTAGCATTCATCAACATGCTCGTGTTTAGCATTCATCAAATTCAGCGTGTCGTAGCACTCGTCAACAGACTAGTGTTTAGCATTCGCCAAATTCAGCGCGTCGTAGCATTCGTCAACATGCTCGTGTTTAGCATTCATCAAATTCAGCGTGTCGTAGCACTCGTCAACATACTAGTGTTTAGCATTCATCAAAATCAGCTTGTCGTAGCATTCGTCAACAGACTAGTGTTTAGCATTCATCAAATTCAGCGCGTCGTAGCATTCGTCAACATGCTCGTGTTTAGCATTCATCAAAATCAGCTTGTCGTAGCATTCGTCAACATGCTCGTGTTTAGCATTCATCAAATTCAGCGTGTCGTAGCATTCATCAACATACTCGTGTTTAGCATTCATCAAATTCAGCGTGTCGTAGCACTCGTCAACATGCTCGTGTTTAGCATTCATCAAAATCAGCTTGTCGTAGCATTCGTCAACATGCTCGTGTTTAGCATTCATCAAATTCAGCGTGTCGTAGCATTCATCAACATACTCGTGTTTAGCATTCATCAAAATCAGCTTGTCGTAGCATTCGTCAACATCAGCTTGTTTAGTATCATCAAAATCAGCGCGTCGTAGCATTCGTCAACATGCTCGTGTTTAGCATTCATCAAATTCAGCGTGTCGTAGCACTCGTCAACAGACTAGTGTTTAGCATTCATCAAATTCAGCGCGTCAAAGCATTCGTCAACATGCTTGTGTTTCGCATTCATCAAATTCAGCGTGTCGTAGCACTCGTCAACATACTAGTGTTTAGCATTCATCAAATTCAGCGTGTCGTAGCACTCGTCAACATGCTCGTGTTTAGCATTCATCAAAATCAGCTTGTCGTAGCATTCGTCAACATGCTCGTGTTTAGCATTCATCAAGTTCAGCGTGTCGTAGCATTCATACACATGCTCGTGTTTAGCATTCATCAAATTCAGCGTGTCGTAGCACTCGTCAACAGACTAGTGTTTAGCATTCATCAAATTCAGCGCGTCGTAGCATTCGTCAACATGCTCGTGTTTAGCATTCATCAAATACAGCGTGTCGTAGCACTCGTCAACATGCTCGTGTTTAACTTTGATCAAAATCAGCTTGTCGTAGCACTCGTCAACATGCTCATGTTTAGCATTCATCAGATGCAGCTTGTCGTAGCATTCGTCATCGTACTCCTGTTTAGCATTCATCAAAATCAGTGCGTCGTAGCATTCGTCAATGTGCTAGTGTTTAGCATTCATCAAAATAAGCTTGTCGTAGCGCTCGTCAAAATCAGCTTGTCGTAGCATTCGTCAACATGCTCATGTTTAGCATTCATCAAAATCAGCTTGTCGTAGCACTCGTCAACATGTTCGTGTTTAGCATTCATCAACATCAGTCTGTCGGAGCACTCATCACCATCAGCGTGTTTAGTATTCATCAAAACCAGCTTGTCGTAGCATCACACAACATGCTCATGTTTAGCAGTCATTAAAATCAGCGCGTCGTAGCATTCGTCAACATGCTAGTGTTTAGCATTCATCAAACTCAGTCTGTCGGAGCATTCATCAAAGTCAGCGCGTCTTTGAATTCGTCAACATCAGCGTGTTTAGTATCATCAAAACCAGCTTGTCGTAGCATTCGTCACCATACTCCCGTTTAGCATTCATCAAAATCAGCGGTCGTAACATTCATCAACATACTAATGTTTAGCAATCATCAATAGAAACACATATATCTACCACATTCAACCAACTGCCTACTTCTCTGAGAATCTCACAAACCCTGTCTGTTTTTAAGTCAAATTTATTCAAATAACTTTTAAATACCAATGGAGAATTATTTTAAACAAACTGTGTTTGAGTAGACTTCTTTTTTTCTGTGTTCATTTTATTTTCTGTTGTTTTTGATTTTTTGTTTTTCTTTTAGCTATGGCTATTTATGAAAAACAGTTTTATAAAATGATATTGATGCCAATAAAGTATTATATATATATATCAAAATCAGAGTGTCGTAGCATTCATCAACTTACTCCTTTTTAGCATTCATCAAAATCAGTGCGTCGTTGCATTCGTCAACGTGCTAGTGTTTAGCATTCTTCAAACTCAGCTTGTCGTAGCATTCATCAACATTAGCGTGTTTAGTATTCATCAAAATTAGCTAGTTTTAGCACTCGTCAACATGCTTGTGTTTAACATTGATCAAAATCACTTCGTCGTAGCATTCGTCAACTTACTAGTGTTTAGCATTCATCAATATCAGTCGGTCGTAGCATTCGTCAACATACTAGTGTTTAGCATTCATCAAAATAAGCGTGTCGTAGCATTCGTCAACATACTCGTGTTTAGCATTCATCAAAATAAGCGTGTCGTAGCATTCGTCAACATACTCGTGTTTGGCATTCATCAAACTCAGCTTGTTTTAGCATTCATCAAAATCAGCTTGTCGTAGCACTCAGCAACATGCTCCTGTTTAGTACTCATCAAAATCAGCGCGTCGTAGCATTCGTCAACATGCTCGTGTTTAGCATTCATCAAATTCAGCGTGTCGTAGCACTCGTCAACATACTAGTGTTTAGCATTCATCAAATTCAGCGTGTCGTAGCACTCGTCAACATGCTCGTGTTTAGCATTCATCAAAATCAGCTTGTCGTAGCATTCGTCAACATGCTCGTGTTTAGCATTCATCAAATTCAGCGTGTCGTAGCATTCATCAACATACTCGTGTTTAGCATTCATCAAAATCAGCTTGTCGTAGCATTCGTCAACATCAGCGTGTTTAGTATCATCAAAATCAGCGCGTCGTAGCATTCGTCAACATGCTCGTGTTTAGCATTCATCAAATTCAGCGTGTCGTAGCACTCGTCAACATACTTGTGTTTAGCATTCTTCAAATTCAGCGCGTCGTAGCATTCGTCAACATGCTCGTGTTTAGCATTCATCAAATTCAGCGTGTCGTAGCACTCGTCAACATACTAGTGTTTAGCATTCATCAAAATAAGCGTGTCGTAGCATTCGTCAACATACTAGTGTTTAGCATTCATCAAAATAAGCGTGTCGTAGCATTCGTCAACATACTCGTGTTTGGCATTCATCAAACTCAGCTTGTCTTAGCATTCATCAAAATCAGCTTGTTGTAGCACTCAGCAACATGCTCCTGTTTAGTATTCATCAAAATCAGCGCGTCGTAGCATTCGTCAACATGCTCGTGTTTAGCATTCATCAAATTCAGCGTGTCGTAGCACTCGTCAACATACTAGTGTTTAGCATTCATCAAATTCAGCGTGTCGTAGCACTTGCTCGTGTTCAGCATTCATCAAAATCAGCGTGTCGTAGCATTCATCAACATACTCGTGTTTAGCATTCATCAAAATCAGCTTGTCGTAGCATTCGTCAACATGCTCGTGTTTAGCATTCATCAAATTCAGCGTGTCGTAGCATTCATCAACATACTCGTGTTTAGCATTCATCAAAATCAGCTTGTCGTAGCATTCGTCAACATCAGCGTGTTTAGTATCATCAAAATCAGCGCGTCGTAGCATTCGTCAACATGCCCGTGTTTAGCATTCATCAAATTCAGCGTGTCGTAGCACTCGTCAACATACTAGTGTTTAGCATTCATCAAATTCAGCGTGTCGTAGCACTCGTCAACATACTAGTGTTTAGCATTCATCAAATTCAGCGTGTCATAGCACTCGTCAACATACTAGTGTTTAGCATTCATCAAATTCAGCGTGTCGTAGCATTCATCAACATACTCGGGTTTAGCATTCATCAATATCAGTGCGTCGTAGCATTCATCAACGCGCTCGTGTTTAGCATTCGTCAAATTCAGCGTGTCGTAGCACTCGTCAACATACTAGTGTTTAGCATTCATCAAACTCAGCGCGTCGTAGCATTTGTCAACATGCTCGTGTTTAGCATTCATCAAAATCAGCTTGTCGTAGCATTCGTCAACATGCTCGTGTTTAGCATTCATCAAATTCAGCGTGTCGTAGCAATCATCAACATACTCGTGTTTAGCACTCATCAAATTCAGCGTGTCGTAGCACTCGTCAACAGACTAGTGTTTAGCATTCGTCAAATTCAGCGCGTCGTAGCATTCGTCAACATGCTCGTGTTTAGCATTCATCAAATTCAGCGTGTCGTAGCACTCGTCAACATGCTCGTGTTTAGCATTCATCAAAATCAGCTTGTCGTAGCATTCGTCAACATGCTCGTGTTTAGCATTCATCAAATTCAGCGTGTCGTAGCAATCATCAACATACTCGTGTTTAGCACTCATCAAATTCAGCGTGTCGTAGCACTCGTCAACAGACTAGTGTTTAGCATTCGTCAAATTCAGCGCGTCGTAGCATTCGTCAACATGCTCGTGTTTAGCATTCATCAAATTCAGCGTGTCGTAGCACTCGTCAACATGCTCGTGTTTAGCATTCATCAAAATCAGCTTGTCGTAGCATTCGTCAACATGCTCGTGTTTAGCATTCATCAAATTCAGCGTGTCGTAGCATTCATCAACATACTCGTGTTTAGCATTCATCAAAATCAGATTGTCGTAGCATTCGTCAACATCAGCGTGTTTAGTCTCATCAAAATCAGCGCGTCGTAGCATTCGTCAACATGCTCGTGTTTAGCATTCATCAAATTCAGCGTGTCGTAGCACTCGTCAACAGACTAGTGTTTAGCATTCATCAAATTCAGCGCGTCAAAGCATTCGTCAACATGCTTGTGTTTAGCATTCATCAAATTCAGCGTGTCGTAGCACTCGTCAACATACTAGTGTTTAGCATTCATCAAATTCAGCGTGTCGTAGCACTCGTCAACATGCTCGTGTTTAGCATTCATCAAAATCAGCTTGTCGTAGCATTCGTCAACATGCTCGTGTTTAGCATTCATCAAATTCAGCGTGTCGTAGCATTCATCAACATACTCGTGTTTAGCATTCATCAAAATCAGCTTGTCGTAGCATTCGTCAACATCAGCGTGTTTAGTATCATCAAAATCAGCGCGTCGTAGCATTCGTCAACATGCTCGTGTTTAGCATTCATCAAATTCAACGTGTCGTAGCACTCGTCAACATACTAGTGTTTAGCATTCTTCAAAGTCAGCGCGTTGTAGCATTCGTCAACATGCTCGTGTTTAGCATTCATCAAATTCAGCGTGTCGTAGCACTCGTCAACATACTAGTGTTTAGCATTCATCAAAATAAGCGTGTCGTAGCATTCGTCAACATACTCGTGTTTGGCATTCATCAAACTCAGCTTGTCTTAGCATTCATCAAAATCAGCTTGTTGTAGCACTCAGCAACATGCTCCTGTTTAGTATTCATCAAAATCAGCGCGTCGTAGCATTCGTCAACATGCTCGTGTTTAGCATTCATCAAATTCAGCGTGTCGTAGCACTCGTCAACATACTAGTGTTTAGCATTCATCAAATTCAGCGTGTCGTAGCACTTGCTCGTGTTCAGCATTCATCAAAATCAGCGTGTCGTAGCATTCATCAACATACTCGTGTTTAGCATTCATCAAAATCAGCTTGTCGTAGCATTCGTCAACATGCTCGTGTTTAGCATTCATCAAATTCAGCGTGTCGTAGCATTCATCAACATACTCGTGTTTAGCATTCATCAAAATCAGCTTGTCGTAGCATTCGTCAACATCAGCGTGTTTAGTATCATCAAAATCAGCGCGTCGTAGCATTCGTCAACATGCCCGTGTTTAGCATTCATCAAATTCAGCGTGTCGTAGCACTCGTCAACATACTAGTGTTTAGCATTCATCAAATTCAGCGTGTCGTAGCACTCGTCAACATACTAGTGTTTAGCATTCATCAAATTCAGCGTGTCATAGCACTCGTCAACATACTAGTGTTTAGCATTCATCAAATTCAGCGTGTCGTAGCATTCATCAACTTACTCGGGTTTAGCATTCATCAATATCAGTGCGTCGTAGCATTCATCAACGTGCTCGTGTTTAGCATTCGTCAAATTCAGCGTGTCGTAGCACTCGTCAACATACTAGTGTTTAGCATTCATCAAACTCAGCGCGTCGTAGCATTCGTCAACATGCTCGTGTTTAGCATTCATCAAATTCAGCGTGTCGTAGCACTCGTCAACATACTAGTGTTTAGCATTCATCAAAATCAGCTTGTCGTAGCATTCGTCAACATGCTCGTGTTTAGCATTCATCAAATTCAGCGTGTCGTAGCAATCATCAACATACTCGTGTTTAGCACTCATCAAATTCAGCGTGTCGTAGCACTCGTCAACAGACTAGTGTTTAGCATTCGTCAAATTCAGCGCGTCGTAGCATTCGTCAACATGCTCGTGTTTAGCATTCATCAAATTCAGCGTGTCGTAGCACTCGTCAACATGCTCGTGTTTAGCATTCATCAAAATCAGCTTGTCGTAGCATTCGTCAACATGCTCGTGTTTAGCATTCATCAAATTCAGCGTGTCGTAGCAATCATCAACATACTCGTGTTTAGCACTCATCAAATTCAGCGTGTCGTAGCACTCGTCAACAGACTAGTGTTTAGCATTCGTCAAATTCAGCGCGTCGTAGCATTCGTCAACATGCTCGTGTTTAGCATTCATCAAATTCAGCGTGTCGTAGCACTCGTCAACATGCTCGTGTTTAGCATTCATCAAAATCAGCTTGTCGTAGCATTCGTCAACATGCTCGTGTTTAGCATTCATCAAATTCAGCGTGTCGTAGCATTCATCAACATACTCGTGTTTAGCATTCATCAAAATCAGATTGTCGTAGCATTCGTCAACATCAGCGTGTTTAGTATCATCAAAATCAGCGCGTCGTAGCATTCGTCAACATGCTCGTGTTTAGCATTCATCAAATTCAGCGTGTCGTAGCACTCGTCAACAGACTAGTGTTTAGCATTCATCAAATTCAGCGCGTCAAAGCATTCGTCAACATGCTTGTGTTTAGCATTCATCAAATTCAGCGTGTCGTAGCACTCGTCAACATACTAGTGTTTAGCATTCATCAAATTCAGCGTGTCGTAGCACTCGTCAACATGCTCGTGTTTAGCATTCATCAAAATCAGCTTGTCGTAGCATTCGTCAACATGCTCGTGTTTAGCATTCATCAAATTCAGCGTGTCGTAGCATTCATCAACATACTCGTGTTTAGCATTCATCAAAATCAGCTTGTCGTAGCATTCGTCAACATCAGCGTGTTTAGTATCATCAAAATCAGCGCGTCGTAGCATTCGTCAACATGCTCGTGTTTAGCATTCATCAAATTCAGCGTGTCGTAGCATTGTCAACATACTAGTGTTTAGCATTCATCAAATTCAGCGTGTCGTAGCACTCGTCAACATACTAGTGTTTAGCATTCATCAAAATCAGCTTGTCGTAGCATTCGTCAACATGCTCGTGTTTAGCATTCATCAAATTCAGCGTGTCGTAGCATTCATCAACATACTCGTGTTTAGCATTCATCAAAATCAGCGTGTCGTAGCATTCGTCAACATGCTCGTGTTTAGCATTCATCAAATTCAGCGTGTCGTAGCATTCATCAACATACTCGTGTTTAGCATTCATCAAAATCAGCTTGTCGTAGCATTCGTCAACATCAGCGTGTTTAGTATCATCAAAATCAGCGCGTCGTAGCATTCGTCAACATGCCCGTGTTTAGCATTCATCAAATTCAGCGTGGCGTAGCACTCGTCAACATACTAGTGTTTAGCATTCATCAAATTCAGCGTGTCGTAGCACTCGTCAACATACTAGTGTTTAGCATTCATCAAGTTCAGCGTGTCATAGCACGCGTCAACATACTAGTGTTTAGCATTCATCAAATTCAGCGTGTCGTAGCATTCATCAACATACTCGGGTTTAGCATTCATCAATATCAGTGCGTCGTAGCATTCATCAACGTGCTCGTGTTTAGCATTCGTCAAATTCAGCGTGTCGTAGCACTCGTCAACATACTAGTGTTTAGCATTCATCAAATTCAGCGCGTCGTAGCATTCGTCAACATGCTCGTGTTTAGCATTCATCAAATTCAGCGTGTCGTAGCACTCGTCAACATGCTCGTGTTTAGCATTCATCAAAATCAGCTTGTCGTAGCATTCGTCAACATGCTCGTGTTTAGCATTCATCAATTTCAGCGTGTCGTAGCATTCATCAACATACTCGTGTTTAGCATTCATCAAAATCATCTTGTCGTAGCATTCGTCAACATCAGCGTGTTTAGTATCATCAAAATCAGCGCGTCGTAGCATTCGTCAACATACTCGTGTTTAGCATTCATCAAATTCAGCGTGTCGTAGCACTCGTCAACAGACTAGTGTTTAGCATTCAACAAAATCAGCTTGTCGTAGCATTCGTCAACAGACTAGTGTTTAGCATTCATCAAATTCAGCGCGTCGTAGCATTCGTCAACATGCTCGTGTTTAGCATTCATCAAATTCAGCGTGTCGTAGCACTCGTCAACATGCTCGTGTTTAGCATTCATCAATATCAGCTTGTCGTAGCATTCGTCAACATGCTCGTGTTTAGCATTCATCAAATTCAGCGTGTCGTAGCATTCATCAACATGCTCGTGTTTAGCATTCATCAAATTCAGCGTGTCGTAGCACTCGTCATCAGACTAGTGTTTAGCATTCATCAAATTCAGCGCGTCGTAGCATTCGTCAACATGCTCGTGTTTAGCATTCATCAAATTCAGCGTGTCGTAGCACTCGTCAACATACTGTGGTGGATTTTTGTGACCACTATCTTTGCGCAAGGTCCCCCTGACAACTGCTGGGTGTCAGGCAAGCCTAAACTGAGCCTGGCACAGCCAGAACACGAACAAGTAAGCCGGTAGAAACCCTACCGGCCCTGCAGCATTCACTGCCTGCCCTGCAGCATTCACTGCCTGCCCTGCAGCATTCACTGCCTGCCCTGCAGAGGTACCACCGGCCCTGCAGCACACCCTGCCGGCCCTGCAGCATGTACTACCGGCCCTGCAGTGCCATTACCGTACCTATACCGGGTCGGTGAGCAAAGTTCTACAATAGCCTGAGGACCGAAATTACTACCAAAGGTGCAGGAGCCCGACTCTGCAACATAGCTGTCCTCAAACAAGACAAAAGCCAAGGACCACAAGCCATAAGGACCAAGAACCAGGGCTACTCATTGCACCACCATGAGTAAGCAGGATTGACTGAGAAGCTCCGCCCCCTACTTCTGGGCGCCCTTCATATTTAACCTCATATTAGCCAATGACTGTATTGCATATTTATACCTTATGATCTGATTAGAGTAAACACTTCCTGTCATCACTGATTTGTTGCCCCTTGTTTGGGCATATGTTTTAATGATGCTCTGCCTATAAAAGGCAGAACATCTCACTTCACTCCTTGTATTGTATTGGGATTCTACCTGTGCTTAAGCCAAGTAGCATGATACATTTACCCTTATTATATATTGCTGGTTACGCTGTATAATAAAGTATGGTTAACTCAACAAGTCATTGAGTTGTACGTTTGAGCCGTGGGCTCCAGGAACAGTTGTGGAGTTGGCATACTCCTCTGTTGGAAGTTGACCTCTAGAGTGAGGCGTTGTTGGTGGATGTTTGGTCGGCCCCCCAAAATCCACTACACTGGTGGCAGCAGTGGGATTGTTCTCACGCTGTTGGACTGCGCTACCTTGGAACTGCATATTGCAGCCCGAAAATCCGGATCTGTATTCACTGTACAGACCCCCCATTTGGACACTCTTGAACAGACGTTGAGCTTGCTCCGCCTGAAGAAGTGCTCCCAGAAAGTGTGCGTCACTTAGCTCTGCATAAACGTTGAGTTTACTCCGTTGCAGCAACCAGGCAACCCAGTATCTTTGATACCGGCCCTGCACACACTGATACCGGCCCTGCTAATACTGGTACCGGCCCTGCTAACACTGATACCGGCCCTGTGTCTTCGGATACCGGCCCTGCTAACTTTGTGACCGGCCCTGCGCTCTAAACGCCGGCCCTGTACACATTACCACCGGCCCTGTGCAATATTGTACCGGCCCTGTGCTACTTTCCAGTACCTTGTTTACTGAGACAACTTGATATAGACAGCCCTAGACGCTGTAGAGACCTGGTGCCGCTAAAAACGGACCAGCACACTATCCATTGTACACTTGAGTTGAGTTACTCCTCTAAGTCTAGACAATGGCAAACCAACGGGCACGCAGCGCTGGTAGGGTACCACCTGCAAACCCCGAAGCTAATGTGATGGAACGTTTGACAGAAGCGTTACAAGCCGTCATGCAGCCAGCCGCTGCCAATCACCGGTCTTTATTTAAAGCACCGAAGTTCGATGGAGACGGAGACGTGGACTATTTTATAGAGCGCTTCATGGGAGTGGCTGAGGCCAACGAATGGCCAGAGCAGACAGCGTTGCTGCATCTGCGAGAGTCCCTGAGAGGGAGTGCACTTGAATGTGGTAAGGTACCACAGTTGCAAGGCATATTTGCTGCTTTACGGACAAGGTTTGGCTTAACCCCCCGTGAAGCAAGGTACAAACTTACTGGCCTCCGCAGGACGTATAAGACTACGCTGCAGGAGCATGCCACTGAAGTAGAACGACTGGTGCAGGTCGCGTATGCGGACCTCCCCCACAGATCGTTGCAACGAATGATAGTAGATACCTTCAGCTCTACATTAGGCAACCCCTATTTGCAGAGACACCTCCTGGCAATACAGCCAGTGGAACTTTCAGACGCAGTGAGAGCAGGGAATGAATACCTGCAGATCAGGACAGGCCCTGAAGAGAGGTCTACTCACGTGCGCATGGTAGACGACGAATCTACAGATGAGGAGAAGTACACTGACGATGAGTCGGACACACCGCATACTGCAGTGAAGAATGTCCGCCCTGCACCGCCAAACAAGGACTCTCTGACAGCGGTCATGGAGGCGTTGGCAGAACTCACGAAAGAAATCAAGTCATTGAAATCAGGAGCTACCCCTACACCTCAGCCTCCTCCACCACTGCCTGATCAACCACCACTCCAGTGCTGGGACTGTGGAGAGTTGGGACACATGCAAAGGCAGTGTCCAAAGAAATCGTGGAGTACCAGACCACGACGGATGCCTGCCCAGGCGGGAAACGGCCGTCGCCCGCAGTAGAGCTACCGGCATCTACCTGCGATTGGGCGAGCCGTAACACCCCCAAACGGAGCCAGAGGACGCAACATCCCTACACGAGCCAGCCCCCTGCTAGGATGCACGTGGAGGACACCACCTGCTTCCCCCCTATACGCCCGTACAAGGCAAGCTATTTCCTCACCGGAAAAATGGAGGGACAAAATGTGTCAATACTTGTAGATACCGGATGTACTACAAACCTGCTATCCCGGCATGTCTATCAAAGACTGCCGCTGAGCGTAAGAAGTACGCTACGGAACAGTGAGCCACATGGGTTGATGGCTGATGGGCCAAAAATTGCTTTGGATGGCACGGTGAAGGTGTCCGTACAGATCTGTGGGTTACAGACCAATGTCAGCTTCCTGATAAGGGACATAAGTGAGGACGCCATCATAGGGATGCCGTTCCTCACCACTCATGAGTGTTTACTCAATATTCAGGACTCCGTTATTACTATAGACGGACATGATGTGCCGTATATGGACAAACATGAGGAGCTGTTACCGGCTGGTGTGATGTGGATAGACACCACGCACAAGGATCCTTTTTCACTTGGTGGTTGGGATGGATTTACCCCAACAGCACCTACAGAAAGTGAGCAAGTAGTCTGCAGGACCTCCCAAACGATGGAGAGGGGGAAGGATAGCCTGCACAGAAAATTTGAGCGTAAAGGGATGAAAACTGAGGTCGCCAGAGGAAAGAGCGCGAAATTTACCTCCAAGCCCCTGTTGGCTACGCCCCTGGACAAGCAGGAAGGTCACCAAAAGAAAGCACAGGAGGAGTTACCTAATGACCACCCACAGGCAATGAAAGGGAGTGGAAGGAGCTGTTGGTTGCCAGCATCGAAGACAGTGGCTAAAACCACCCATGATGCAATAGCCGGGAAATCCGGGGAAGGCGCCAAAACAGCTATATCCGCCAAAGAAGTTGCACCACTGTGGTCGTATGTGGTTTCAAAAGGATTGCCAGAAGCTGTTCTACCAGATGTGGCAAGGCTCCAGCTGAAATCCCCCCGTGAGAGCTACCAGGGACCACCAAAGTTTGCTCCTAGTACCCCTGCTCTGCTGCCTCCTGCAAGCACAGACAGGATGAGTCGGAAGTCTGAGAAAGCAGTTGACAAAAAGGGGACAGTCATTCCCTCTCAAGACAGTGACCAGGGCACTACGTGTACTGTCTCAACTAAAGAAAGCCTCGTGCAACAGATTGGCACTATGGCTACTTCCAACTGTTTGGAGATAGAAGTGAAGAACAAGAGCATGCTGTTAGGAACTGACCTAGCAGCCCACCACCCTCCAGGACTTGGAGAAGAGGAGTTGTTGGCCATGCCAGCGGAGGAGTTGCTACGGACAGAAACTGCACCTCCCCAGCCAACCCCTGTTGCTGCTGCCGCTGATACGGAGCTAGCACCTATAGCTGGAATAGATGCTGAATCGCAGTCAACTGTCGATGTCAAGCCAAACTTTGAGGTGTACTGGATGCAGATCTTGCCACCCCCGATGCTGGAAGAGGAGGTTCCAGGAGAGAAGCTGAGGCTGGAGAATGAGCCGGCCATTACGTACACCAAGGGAGAAGAGAGAAACCCTGAATACTCTTTCTCTGCTTATGCATCAGATGCTATGGTAGCAGTCTGTGCAACGAGAGATGTTCTCGACTTCCCCTATGACCCTGGGGGATCGAAACATGCATGGGAAGCCGCCCCTAGAGATGCTAGGAGGCAGTAGGATGCTCTCCCCACAAACTTAACCGAGCACGGGTGTTGCTCGCCACTATTATTCTCTTTGCTAAATTATATAATTAAAGACCAAAGAGATACAGTCTTTAATGGAGAGGGGAATGTGGTGGATTTTTGTGACCACTATCTTTGCGCAAGGTCCCCCTGACAACTGCTGGGTGTCAGGCAAGCCTAAACTGAGCCTGGCACAGCCAGAACACGAACAAGTAAGCCGGTAGAAACCCTACCGGCCCTGCAGCATTCACTGCCTGCCCTGCAGCATTCACTGCCTGCCCTGCAGCATTCACTGCCTGCCCTGCAGAGGTACCACCGGCCCTGCAGCACACCCTGCCGGCCCTGCAGCATGTACTACCGGCCCTGCAGTGCCATTACCGTACCTATACCGGGTCGGTGAGCAAAGTTCTACAATAGCCTGAGGACCGAAATTACTACCAAAGGTGCAGGAGCCCGACTCTGCAACATAGCTGTCCTCAAACAAGACAAAAGCCAAGGACCACAAGCCATAAGGACCAAGAACCAGGGCTACTCATTGCACCACCATGAGTAAGCAGGATTGACTGAGAAGCTCCGCCCCCTACTTCTGGGCGCCCTTCATATTTAACCTCATATTAGCCAATGACTGTATTGCATATTTATACCTTATGATCTGATTAGAGTAAACACTTCCTGTCATCACTGATTTGTTGCCCCTTGTTTGGGCATATGTTTTAATGATGCTCTGCCTATAAAAGGCAGAACATCTCACTTCACTCCTTGTATTGTATTGGGATTCTACCTGTGCTTAAGCCAAGTAGCATGATACATTTACCCTTATTATATATTGCTGGTTACGCTGTATAATAAAGTATGGTTAACTCAACAAGTCATTGAGTTGTACGTTTGAGCCGTGGGCTCCAGGAACAGTTGTGGAGTTGGCATACTCCTCTGTTGGAAGTTGACCTCTAGAGTGAGGCGTTGTTGGTGGATGTTTGGTCGGCCCCCCAAAATCCACTACAATACTAGTGTTTAGCATTCATCAAAATCAGCTTGTCGTAGCATTCGTCAACAGACTAGTGTTTAGCATTCATCAAAATAAGCGTGTCGTAGCATTCGTCAACATACTCGTGTTTGGCATTCATCAAACTCAGCTTGTCTTAGCATTCATCAAAATCAGCTTGTTGTAGCACTCAGCAACATGCTCCTGTTTAGTATTCATCAAAATCAGCGCGTCGTAGCATTCGTCAACATGCTCGTGTTTAGCATTCATCAAATTCAGCGTGTCGTAGCATTGTCAACATACTAGTGTTTAGCATTCATCAAATTCAGCGTGTCGTAGCACTCGTCAACATACTAGTGTTTAGCATTCATCAAAATCAGCTTGTCGTAGCATTCGTCAACATGCTCGTGTTTAGCATTCATCAAATTCAGCGTGTCGTAGCATTCATCAACATACTCGTGTTTAGCATTCATCAAAATCAGCGTGTCGTAGCATTCGTCAACATGCTCGTGTTTAGCATTCATCAAATTCAGCGTGTCGTAGCATTCATCAACATACTCGTGTTTAGCATTCATCAAAATCAGCTTGTCGTAGCATTCGTCAACATCAGCGTGTTTAGTATCATCCAAATCAGCGCGTCGTAGCATTCGTCAACATGCCCGTGTTTAGCATTCATCAAATTCAGCGTGTCGTAGCACTCGTCAACATACTAGTGTTTAGCATTCATCAAATTCAGCGTGTCGTAGCACTCGTCAACATACTAGTGTTTAGCATTCATCAAGTTCAGCGTGTCATAGCACTCGTCAACATACTAGTGTTTAGCATTCATCAAATTCAGCGTGTCGTAGCATTCATCAACATACTCGGGTTTAGCATTCATCAATATCAGTGCGTCGTAGCATTCATCAACGTGCTCGTGTTTAGCATTCGTCAAATTCAGCGTGTCGTAGCACTCGTCAACATACTAGTGTTTAGCATTCATCAAATTCAGCGCGTCGTAGCATTCGTCAACATGCTCGTGTTTAGCATTCATCAAATTCAGCGTGTCGTAGCACTCGTCAACATGCTCGTGTTTAGCATTCATCAAAATCAGCTTGTCGTAGCATTCGTCAACATGCTCGTGTTTAGCATTCATCAATTTCAGCGTGTCGTAGCATTCATCAACATACTCGTGTTTAGCATTCATCAAAATCATCTTGTCGTAGCATTCGTCAACATCAGCGTGTTTAGTATCATCAAAATCAGCGCGTCGTAGCATTCGTCAACATGCTCGTGTTTAGCATTCATCAAATTCAGCGTGTCGTAGCATTCATCAACATACTCGTGTTTAGCATTCATCAAATTCAGCGCGTCGTAGCATTCGTCAACATGCTCGTGTTTAGCATTCATCAAATTCAGCGTGTCGTAGCATTCGTCAACATGCTCGTGTTTAGCATTCATCAATTTCAGCGTGTCGTAGCATTCATCAACATACTCGTGTTTAGCATTCATCAAAATCATCTTGTCGTAGCATTCGTCAACATCAGCGTGTTTAGTATCATCAAAATCAGCGCGTCGTAGCATTCGTCAACATGCTCGTGTTAAGCATTCATCAAATTCAGCGTGTCGTAGCACTCGTCAACAGACTAGTGTTTAGCATTCAACAAAATCAGCTTGTCGTAGCATTCGTCAACAGACTAGTGTTTAGCATTCATTAAATTCAGCGCGTCGTAGCATTCGTCAACATGCTCGTGTTTAGCATTCATCAATTTCAGCGTGTCGTAGCATTCATCAACATACTCGTGTTTAGCATTCATCAAAATCATCTTGTCGTAGCATTCGTCAACATCAGCGTGTTTAGTATCATCAAAATCAGCGCGTCGTAGCATTCGTCAACATGCTCGTGTTTAGCATTCATCAAATTCAGCGTGTCGTAGCACTCGTCAACAAACTAGTGTTTAGCATTCAACAAAATCAGCTTGTCGTAGCATTCGTCAACAGACTAGTGTTTAGCATTCATCAAATTCAGCGCGTCGTAGCATTCGTCAACATGCTCGTGTTTAGCATTCATCAAATTCAGCGTGTCGTAGCACTCGTCAACATGCTCGTGTTTAGCATTCATCAATATCAGCTTGTCGTAGCATTCGTCAACATGCTCGTGTTTAGCATTCATCAAATTCAGCGTGTCGTAGCATTCATCAACATGCTCGTGTTTAGCATTCATCAAATTCAGCGTGTCGTAGCACTCGTCAACAGACTAGTGTTTAGCATTCGCCAAATTCAGCGCGTCGTAGCATTCGTCAACATGCTCGTGTTTAGCATTCATCAAATTCAGCGTGTCGTAGCACTCGTCAACATACTAGTGTTTAGCATTCATCAAAATCAGCTTGTCGTAGCATTCGTCAACAGACTAGTGTTTAGCATTCATCAAATTCAGCGCGTCGTAGCATTCGTCAACATGCTCGTGTTTAGCATTCATCAAAATCAGCTTGTCGTAGCATTCGTCAACATGCTCGTGTTTAGCATTCATCAAATTCAGCGTGTCGTAGCATTCATCAACATACTCGTGTTTAGCATTCATCAAATTCAGCGTGTCGTAGCACTCGTCAACATGCTCGTGTTTAGCATTCATCAAAATCAGCTTGTCGTAGCATTCGTCAACATGCTCGTGTTTAGCATTCATCAAATTCAGCGTGTCGTAGCATTCATCAACATACTCGTGTTTAGCATTCATCAAAATCAGCTTGTCGTAGCATTCGTCAACATCAGCTTGTTTAGTATCATCAAAATCAGCGCGTCGTAGCATTCGTCAACATGCTCGTGTTTAGCATTCATCAAATTCAGCGTGTCGTAGCACTCGTCAACAGACTAGTGTTTAGCATTCATCAAATTCAGCGCGTCAAAGCATTCGTCAACATGCTTGTGTTTCGCATTCATCAAATTCAGCGTGTCGTAGCACTCGTCAACATACTAGTGTTTAGCATTCATCAAATTCAGCGTGTCGTAGCACTCGTCAACATGCTCGTGTTTAGCATTCATCAAAATCAGCTTGTCGTAGCATTCGTCAACATGCTCGTGTTTAGCATTCATCAAGTTCAGCGTGTCGTAGCATTCATACACATGCTCGTGTTTAGCATTCATCAAATTCAGCGTGTCGTAGCACTCGTCAACAGACTAGTGTTTAGCATTCATCAAATTCAGCGCGTCGTAGCATTCGTCAACATGCTCGTGTTTAGCATTCATCAAATACAGCGTGTCGTAGCACTCGTCAACATGCTCGTGTTTAACTTTGATCAAAATCAGCTTGTCGTAGCACTCGTCAACATGCTCATGTTTAGCATTCATCAGATGCAGCTTGTCGTAGCATTCGTCATCGTACTCCTGTTTAGCATTCATCAAAATCAGTGCGTCGTAGCATTCGTCAATGTGCTAGTGTTTAGCATTCATCAAAATAAGCTTGTCGTAGCGCTCGTCAAAATCAGCTTGTCGTAGCATTCGTCAACATGCTCATGTTTAGCATTCATCAAAATCAGCTTGTCGTAGCACTCGTCAACATGTTCGTGTTTAGCATTCATCAACATCAGTCTGTCGGAGCACTCATCACCATCAGCGTGTTTAGTATTCATCAAAACCAGCTTGTCGTAGCATCACACAACATGCTCATGTTTAGCAGTCATTAAAATCAGCGCGTCGTAGCATTCGTCAACATGCTAGTGTTTAGCATTCATCAAACTCAGTCTGTCGGAGCATTCATCAAAGTCAGCGCGTCTTTGAATTCGTCAACATCAGCGTGTTTAGTATCATCAAAACCAGCTTGTCGTAGCATTCGTCACCATACTCCCGTTTAGCATTCATCAAAATCAGCGGTCGTAACATTCATCAACATACTAATGTTTAGCAATCATCAATAGAAACACATATATCTACCACATTCAACCAACTGCCTACTTCTCTGAGAATCTCACAAACCCTGTCTGTTTTTAAGTCAAATTTATTCAAATAACTTTTAAATACCAATGGAGAATTATTTTAAACAAACTGTGTTTGAGTAGACTTCTTTTTTTCTGTGTTCATTTTATTTTCTGTTGTTTTTGATTTTTTGTTTTTCTTTTAGCTATGGCTATTTATGAAAAACAGTTTTATAAAATGATATTGATGCCAATAAAGTATTATATATATATATCAAAATCAGAGTGTCGTAGCATTCATCAACTTACTCCTTTTTAGCATTCATCAAAATCAGTGCGTCGTTGCATTCGTCAACGTGCTAGTGTTTAGCATTCTTCAAACTCAGCTTGTCGTAGCATTCATCAACATTAGCGTGTTTAGTATTCATCAAAATTAGCTAGTTTTAGCACTCGTCAACATGCTTGTGTTTAACATTGATCAAAATCACTTCGTCGTAGCATTCGTCAACTTACTAGTGTTTAGCATTCATCAATATCAGTCGGTCGTAGCATTCGTCAACATACTAGTGTTTAGCATTCATCAAAATAAGCGTGTCGTAGCATTCGTCAACATACTCGTGTTTAGCATTCATCAAAATAAGCGTGTCGTAGCATTCGTCAACATACTCGTGTTTGGCATTCATCAAACTCAGCTTGTTTTAGCATTCATCAAAATCAGCTTGTCGTAGCACTCAGCAACATGCTCCTGTTTAGTACTCATCAAAATCAGCGCGTCGTAGCATTCGTCAACATGCTCGTGTTTAGCATTCATCAAATTCAGCGTGTCGTAGCACTCGTCAACATACTAGTGTTTAGCATTCATCAAATTCAGCGTGTCGTAGCACTCGTCAACATGCTCGTGTTTAGCATTCATCAAAATCAGCTTGTCGTAGCATTCGTCAACATGCTCGTGTTTAGCATTCATCAAATTCAGCGTGTCGTAGCATTCATCAACATACTCGTGTTTAGCATTCATCAAAATCAGCTTGTCGTAGCATTCGTCAACATCAGCGTGTTTAGTATCATCAAAATCAGCGCGTCGTAGCATTCGTCAACATGCTCGTGTTTAGCATTCATCAAATTCAGCGTGTCGTAGCACTCGTCAACATACTTGTGTTTAGCATTCTTCAAATTCAGCGCGTCGTAGCATTCGTCAACATGCTCGTGTTTAGCATTCATCAAATTCAGCGTGTCGTAGCACTCGTCAACATACTAGTGTTTAGCATTCATCAAAATAAGCGTGTCGTAGCATTCGTCAACATACTAGTGTTTAGCATTCATCAAAATAAGCGTGTCGTAGCATTCGTCAACATACTCGTGTTTGGCATTCATCAAACTCAGCTTGTCTTAGCATTCATCAAAATCAGCTTGTTGTAGCACTCAGCAACATGCTCCTGTTTAGTATTCATCAAAATCAGCGCGTCGTAGCATTCGTCAACATGCTCGTGTTTAGCATTCATCAAATTCAGCGTGTCGTAGCACTCGTCAACATACTAGTGTTTAGCATTCATCAAATTCAGCGTGTCGTAGCACTTGCTCGTGTTCAGCATTCATCAAAATCAGCGTGTCGTAGCATTCATCAACATACTCGTGTTTAGCATTCATCAAAATCAGCTTGTCGTAGCATTCGTCAACATGCTCGTGTTTAGCATTCATCAAATTCAGCGTGTCGTAGCATTCATCAACATACTCGTGTTTAGCATTCATCAAAATCAGCTTGTCGTAGCATTCGTCAACATCAGCGTGTTTAGTATCATCAAAATCAGCGCGTCGTAGCATTCGTCAACATGCCCGTGTTTAGCATTCATCAAATTCAGCGTGTCGTAGCACTCGTCAACATACTAGTGTTTAGCATTCATCAAATTCAGCGTGTCGTAGCACTCGTCAACATACTAGTGTTTAGCATTCATCAAATTCAGCGTGTCATAGCACTCGTCAACATACTAGTGTTTAGCATTCATCAAATTCAGCGTGTCGTAGCATTCATCAACATACTCGGGTTTAGCATTCATCAATATCAGTGCGTCGTAGCATTCATCAACGCGCTCGTGTTTAGCATTCGTCAAATTCAGCGTGTCGTAGCACTCGTCAACATACTAGTGTTTAGCATTCATCAAACTCAGCGCGTCGTAGCATTTGTCAACATGCTCGTGTTTAGCATTCATCAAATTCAGCGTGTCGTAGCACTCGTCAACATACTAGTGTTTAGCATTCATCAAAATCAGCTTGTCGTAGCATTCGTCAACATGCTCGTGTTTAGCATTCATCAAATTCAGCGTGTCGTAGCAATCATCAACATACTCGTGTTTAGCACTCATCAAATTCAGCGTGTCGTAGCACTCGTCAACAGACTAGTGTTTAGCATTCGTCAAATTCAGCGCGTCGTAGCATTCGTCAACATGCTCGTGTTTAGCATTCATCAAATTCAGCGTGTCGTAGCACTCGTCAACATGCTCGTGTTTAGCATTCATCAAAATCAGCTTGTCGTAGCATTCGTCAACATGCTCGTGTTTAGCATTCATCAAATTCAGCGTGTCGTAGCAATCATCAACATACTCGTGTTTAGCACTCATCAAATTCAGCGTGTCGTAGCACTCGTCAACAGACTAGTGTTTAGCATTCGTCAAATTCAGCGCGTCGTAGCATTCGTCAACATGCTCGTGTTTAGCATTCATCAAATTCAGCGTGTCGTAGCACTCGTCAACATGCTCGTGTTTAGCATTCATCAAAATCAGCTTGTCGTAGCATTCGTCAACATGCTCGTGTTTAGCATTCATCAAATTCAGCGTGTCGTAGCATTCATCAACATACTCGTGTTTAGCATTCATCAAAATCAGATTGTCGTAGCATTCGTCAACATCAGCGTGTTTAGTCTCATCAAAATCAGCACGTCGTAGCATTCGTCAACATGATCGTGTTTAGCATTCATCAAATTCAGCGTGTCGTAGCACTCGTCAACAGACTAGTGTTTAGCATTCATCAAATTCAGCGCGTCAAAGCATTCGTCAACATGCTTGTGTTTAGCATTCATCAAATTCAGCGTGTCGTAGCACTCGTCAACATACTAGTGTTTAGCATTCATCAAATTCAGCGTGTCGTAGCACTCGTCAACATGCTCGTGTTTAGCATTCATCAAAATCAGCTTGTCGTAGCATTCGTCAACATGCTCGTGTTTAGCATTCATCAAATTCAGCGTGTCGTAGCATTCATCAACATACTCGTGTTTAGCATTCATCAAAATCAGCTTGTCGTAGCATTCGTCAACATCAGCGTGTTTAGTATCATCAAAATCAGCGCGTCGTAGCATTCGTCAACATGCTCGTGTTTAGCATTCATCAAATTCAACGTGTCGTAGCACTCGTCAACATACTAGTGTTTAGCATTCTTCAAAGTCAGCGCGTTGTAGCATTCGTCAACATGCTCGTGTTTAGCATTCATCAAATTCAGCGTGTCGTAGCACTCGTCAACATACTAGTGTTTAGCATTCATCAAAATAAGCGTGTCGTAGCATTCGTCAACATACTCGTGTTTGGCATTCATCAAACTCAGCTTGTCTTAGCATTCATCAAAATCAGCTTGTTGTAGCACTCAGCAACATGCTCCTGTTTAGTATTCATCAAAATCAGCGCGTCGTAGCATTCGTCAACATGCTCGTGTTTAGCATTCATCAAATTCAGCGTGTCGTAGCACTCGTCAACATACTAGTGTTTAGCATTCATCAAATTCAGCGTGTCGTAGCACTTGCTCGTGTTCAGCATTCATCAAAATCAGCGTGTCGTAGCATTCATCAACATACTCGTGTTTAGCATTCATCAAAATCAGCTTGTCGTAGCATTCGTCAACATGCTCGTGTTTAGCATTCATCAAATTCAGCGTGTCGTAGCATTCATCAACATACTCGTGTTTAGCATTCATCAAAATCAGCTTGTCGTAGCATTCGTCAACATCAGCGTGTTTAGTATCATCAAAATCAGCGCGTCGTAGCATTCGTCAACATGCCCGTGTTTAGCATTCATCAATTTCAGCGTGTCGTAGCACTCGTCAACATACTAGTGTTTAGCATTCATCAAATTCAGCGTGTCGTAGCACTCGTCAACATACTAGTGTTTAGCATTCATCAAATTCAGCGTGTCATAGCACTCGTCAACATACTAGTGTTTAGCATTCATCAAATTCAGCGTGTCGTAGCATTCATCAACTTACTCGGGTTTAGCATTCATCAATATCAGTGCGTCGTAGCATTCATCAACGTGCTCGTGTTTAGCATTCGTCAAATTCAGCGTGTCGTAGCACTCGTCAACATACTAGTGTTTAGCATTCATCAAACTCAGCGCGTCGTAGCATTCGTCAACATGCTCGTGTTTAGCATTCATCAAATTCAGCGTGTCGTAGCACTCGTCAACATACTAGTGTTTAGCATTCATCAAAATCAGCTTGTCGTAGCATTCGTCAACATGCTCGTGTTTAGCATTCATCAAATTCAGCGTGTCGTAGCAATCATCAACATACTCGTGTTTAGCACTCATCAAATTCAGCGTGTCGTAGCACTCGTCAACAGACTAGTGTTTAGCATTCGTCAAATTCAGCGCGTCGTAGCATTCGTCAACATGCTCGTGTTTAGCATTCATCAAATTCAGCGTGTCGTAGCACTCGTCAACATGCTCGTGTTTAGCATTCATCAAAATCAGCTTGTCGTAGCATTCGTCAACATGCTCGTGTTTAGCATTCATCAAATTCAGCGTGTCGTAGCAATCATCAACATACTCGTGTTTAGCACTCATCAAATTCAGCGTGTCGTAGCACTCGTCAACAGACTAGTGTTTAGCATTCGTCAAATTCAGCGCGTCGTAGCATTCGTCAACATGCTCGTGTTTAGCATTCATCAAATTCAGCGTGTCGTAGCACTCGTCAACATGCTCGTGTTTAGCATTCATCAAAATCAGCTTGTCGTAGCATTCGTCAACATGCTCGTGTTTAGCATTCATCAAATTCAGCGTGTCGTAGCATTCATCAACATACTCGTGTTTAGCATTCATCAAAATCAGATTGTCGTAGCATTCGTCAACATCAGCGTGTTTAGTATCATCAAAATCAGCGCGTCGTAGCATTCGTCAACATGCTCGTGTTTAGCATTCATCAAATTCAGCGTGTCGTAGCACTCGTCAACAGACTAGTGTTTAGCATTCATCAAATTCAGCGCGTCAAAGCATTCGTCAACATGCTTGTGTTTAGCATTCATCAAATTCAGCGTGTCGTAGCACTCGTCAACATACTAGTGTTTAGCATTCATCAAATTCAGCGTGTCGTAGCACTCGTCAACATGCTCGTGTTTAGCATTCATCAAAATCAGCTTGTCGTAGCATTCGTCAACATGCTCGTGTTTAGCATTCATCAAATTCAGCGTGTCGTAGCATTCATCAACATACTCGTGTTTAGCATTCATCAAAATCAGCTTGTCGTAGCATTCGTCAACATCAGCGTGTTTAGTATCATCAAAATCAGCGCGTCGTAGCATTCGTCAACATGCTCGTGTTTAGCATTCATCAAATTCAACGTGTCGTAGCACTCGTCAACATACTAGTGTTTAGCATTCTTCAAAGTCAGCGCGTTGTAGCATTCGTCAACATGCTCGTGTTTAGCATTCATCAAATTCAGCGTGTCGTAGCACTCGTCAACATACTAGTGTTTAGCTTTCATCAAAATAAGCGTGTCGTAGCATTCGTCAACATACTCGTGTTTGGCATTCATCAAACTCAGCTTGTCTTAGCATTCATCAAAATCAGCTTGTTGTAGCACTCAGCAACATGCTCCTGTTTAGTATTCATCAAAATCAGCGCGTCGTAGCATTCGTCAACATGCTCGTGTTTAGCATTCATCAAATTCAGCGTGTCGTAGCATTGTCAACATACTAGTGTTTAGCATTCATCAAATTCAGCGTGTCGTAGCACTCGTCAACATACTAGTGTTTAGCATTCATCAAAATCAGCTTGTCGTAGCATTCGTCAACATGCTCGTGTTTAGCATTCATCAAATTCAGCGTGTCGTAGCATTCATCAACATACTCGTGTTTAGCATTCATCAAAATCAGCGTGTCGTAGCATTCGTCAACATGCTCGTGTTTAGCATTCATCAAATTCAGCGTGTCGTAGCATTCATCAACATACTCGTGTTTAGCATTCATCAAAATCAGCTTGTCGTAGCATTCGTCAACATCAGCGTGTTTAGTATCATCAAAATCAGCGCGTCGTAGCATTCGTCAACATGCCCGTGTTTAGCATTCATCAAATTCAGCGTGGCGTAGCACTCGTCAACATACTAGTGTTTAGCATTCATCAAATTCAGCGTGTCGTAGCACTCGTCAACATACTAGTGTTTAGCATTCATCAAGTTCAGCGTGTCATAGCACGCGTCAACATACTAGTGTTTAGCATTCATCAAATTCAGCGTGTCGTAGCATTCATCAACATACTCGGGTTTAGCATTCATCAATATCAGTGCGTCGTAGCATTCATCAACGTGCTCGTGTTTAGCATTCGTCAAATTCAGCGTGTCGTAGCACTCGTCAACATACTAGTGTTTAGCATTCATCAAATTCAGCGCGTCGTAGCATTCGTCAACATGCTCGTGTTTAGCATTCATCAAATTCAGCGTGTCGTAGCACTCGTCAACATGCTCGTGTTTAGCATTCATCAAAATCAGCTTGTCGTAGCATTCGTCAACATGCTCGTGTTTAGCATTCATCAATTTCAGCGTGTCGTAGCATTCATCAACATACTCGTGTTTAGCATTCATCAAAATCATCTTGTCGTAGCATTCGTCAACATCAGCGTGTTTAGTATCATCAAAATCAGCGCGTCGTAGCATTCGTCAACATGCTCGTGTTTAGCATTCATCAAATTCAGCGTGTCGTAGCACTCGTCAACAGACTAGTGTTTAGCATTCAACAAAATCAGCTTGTCGTAGCATTCGTCAACAGACTAGTGTTTAGCATTCATCAAATTCAGCGCGTCGTAGCCTTCGTCAACATGCTCGTGTTTAGCATTCATCAAATTCAGCGTGTCGTAGCACTCGTCAACATGCTCGTGTTTAGCATTCATCAATATCAGCTTGTCGTAGCATTCGTCAACATGCTCGTGTTTAGCATTCATCAAATTCAGCGTGTCGTAGCATTCATCAACATGCTCGTGTTTAGCATTCATCAAATTCAGCGTGTCGTAGCACTCGTCATCAGACTAGTGTTTAGCATTCATCAAATTCAGCGCGTCGTAGCATTCGTCAACATGCTCGTGTTTAGCATTCATCAAATTCAGCGTGTCGTAGCACTCGTCAACATACTAGTGTTTAGCATTCATCAAAATCAGCTTGTCGTAGCATTCGTCAACAGACTAGTGTTTAGCATTCATCAAAATAAGCGTGTCGTAGCATTCGTCAACATACTCGTGTTTGGCATTCATCAAACTCAGCTTGTCTTAGCATTCATCAAAATCAGCTTGTTGTAGCACTCAGCAACATGCTCCTGTTTAGTATTCATCAAAATCAGCGCGTCGTAGCATTCGTCAACATGCTCGTGTTTAGCATTCATCAAATTCAGCGTGTCGTAGCATTGTCAACATACTAGTGTTTAGCATTCATCAAATTCAGCGTGTCGTAGCACTCGTCAACATACTAGTGTTTAGCATTCATCAAAATCAGCTTGTCGTAGCATTCGTCAACATGCTCGTGTTTAGCATTCATCAAATTCAGCGTGTCGTAGCATTCATCAACATACTCGTGTTTAGCATTCATCAAAATCAGCGTGTCGTAGCATTCGTCAACATGCTCGTGTTTAGCATTCATCAAATTCAGCGTGTCGTAGCATTCATCAACATACTCGTGTTTAGCATTCATCAAAATCAGCTTGTCGTAGCATTCGTCAACATCAGCGTGTTTAGTATCATCAAAATCAGCGCGTCGTAGCATTCGTCAACATGCCCGTGTTTAGCATTCATCAAATTCAGCGTGTCGTAGCACTCGTCAACATACTAGTGTTTAGCATTCATCAAATTCAGCGTGTCGTAGCACTCGTCAACATACTAGTGTTTAGCATTCATCAAGTTCAGCGTGTCATAGCACTCGTCAACATACTAGTGTTTAGCATTCATCAAATTCAGCGTGTCGTAGCATTCATCAACATACTCGGGTTTAGCATTCATCAATATCAGTGCGTCGTAGCATTCATCAACGTGCTCGTGTTTAGCATTCGTCAAATTCAGCGTGTCGTAGCACTCGTCAACATACTAGTGTTTAGCATTCATCAAATTCAGCGCGTCGTAGCATTCGTCAACATGCTCGTGTTTAGCATTCATCAAATTCAGCGTGTCGTAGCACTCGTCAACATGCTCGTGTTTAGCATTCATCAAAATCAGCTTGTCGTAGCATTCGTCAACATGCTCGTGTTTAGCATTCATCAATTTCAGCGTGTCGTAGCATTCATCAACATACTCGTGTTTAGCATTCATCAAAATCATCTTGTCGTAGCATTCGTCAACATCAGCGTGTTTAGTATCATCAAAATCAGCGCGTCGTAGCATTCGTCAACATGCTCGTGTTTAGCATTCATCAAATTCAGCGTGTCGTAGCACTCGTCAACAGACTAGTGTTTAGCATTCAACAAAATCAGCTTGTCGTAGCATTCGTCAACAGACTAGTGTTTAGCATTCATCAAATTCAGCGCGTCGTAGCATTCGTCAACATGCTCGTGTTTAGCATTCATCAAATTCAGCGTGTCGTAGCACTCGTCAACATGCTCGTGTTTAGCATTCATCAATATCAGCTTGTCGTAGCATTCGTCAACATGCTCGTGTTTAGCATTCATCAAATTCAGCGTGTCGTAGCATTCATCAACATGCTCGTGTTTAGCATTCATCAAATTCAGCGTGTCGTAGCACTCGTCATCAGACTAGTGTTTAGCATTCATCAAATTCAGCGCGTCGTAGCATTCGTCAACATGCTCGTGTTTAGCATTCATCAAATTCAGCGTGTCGTAGCACTCGTCAACATACTAGTGTTTAGCATTCATCAAAATCAGCTTGTCGTAGCACTCAGCAACATGCTCCTGTTAAGTACTCATCAAAATCAGCGCGTCGTAGCATTCGTCAACATGCTCGTGTTTAGCATTCATCAAATTCAGCGTGTCGTAGCACTCGTCAACATACTTGTGTTTAGCATTCTTCAAATTCAGCGCGTCGTAGCATTCGTCAACATGCTCGTGTTTAGCATTCATCAAATTCAGCGTGTCGTAGCATTCGTCAACATACTCGTGTTTGGCATTCATCAAACTCAGCTTGTCTTAGCTTTCATCAAAATCAGCTTGTTGTAGCACTCAGCAACATGCTCCTGTTTAGTATTCATCAAAATCAGCGCGTCGTAGCATTCGTCAACATGCTCGTGTTTAGCATTCATCAAATTCAGCGTGTCGTAGCACTCGTCAACATACTAGTGTTTAGCATTCATCAAATTCAGCGTGTCGTAGCATTCATCAACATACTCGTGTTTAGCATTCATCAAAATCAGCCTGTCGTAGCATTCGTCAACATGCTCGTGTTTAGCATTCATCAAATTCAGCGTGTCGTAGCATTCATCAACATACTCGTGTTTAGCATTCATCAAAATCAGCTTGTCGTAGCATTCGTCAACATCAGCGTGTTTAGTATCATCAAAATCAGCGCGTCGTAGCATTCGTCAACATGCCCGTGTTTAGCATTCATCAAATTCAGCGTGTCGTAGCACTCGTCAACATACTAGTGTTTAGCATTCATCAAATTCAGCGTGTCGTAGCACTCGTCAACATACTAGTGTTTAGCATTCATCAAATTCAGCGTGTCATAGCACTCGTCAACATACTAGTGTTTAGCATTCATCAAATTCAGCGTGTCGTAGCATTCATCAACATACTCGGGTTTAGCATTCATCAATATCAGTGCGTCGTTGCATTCATCAACGTGCTCGTGTTTAGCATTCGTCAAATTCAGCGTGTCGTAGCACTCGTCAACATACTAGTGTTTAGCATTCATCAAATTCAGCGCGTCGTAGCATTCGTCAACATGCTCGTGTTTAGCATTCATCAAATTCAGCGTGTTGTAGCACTCGTCAACATGCTCGTGTTTAGCATTCATCAAAATCAGCTTGTCGTAGCATTCGTCAACATGCTCGTGTTTAGCATTCATCAAATTCAGCGTGTCGTAGCATTCATCAACATACTCGTGTTTAGCACTCATCAAATTCAGCGTGTCGTAGCACTCGTCAACAGACTAGTGTTTAGCATTCATCAAATTCAGCGCGTCGTAGCAATCGTCAACATGCTCGTGTTCAGCATTCATCAAATTCAGCGTGTCGTAGCACTCGTCAACATACTAGTGTTTAGCATTCATCAAAATCAGTTTGTCATAGCATTCGTCAACAGACTAGTGTTTAGCATTCGTCAAATTCAGCGCGTCGTAGCATTCGTCAACATGCTCGTGTTTAGCATTCATCAAATTCAGCGTGTCGTAGCACTCGTCAACATGCTCGTGTTTAGCATTCATCAAAATCAGCTTGTCGTAGCATTCGTCAACATGCTCGTGTTTAGCATTCATCAAATTCAGCGTGTCGTAGCATTCATCAACATACTCGTGTTTAGCATTCATCAAAATCAGCTTGTCGTAGCATTCGTCAACATCAGCGTGTTTAGTTTCATCAAAATCAGCGCGTCGTAGCATTCGTCAACATGCTCGTGTTTAGCATTCATCAAATTCAGCGTGTCGTAGCACTCGTCAACAGACTAGTGTTTAGCATTCATCAAATTCAGCGCGTCAAAGCATTCGTCAACATGCTTGTGTTTAGCATTCATCAAATTCAGCGTGTCGTAGCACTCGTCAACATACTAGTGTTTAGCATTCATCAAATTCAGCGTGTCGTAGCACTCGTCAACATACTAGTGTTTAGCATTCATCAAAATAAGCGTGTCGTAGCATTCGTCAACATACTCGTGTTTGGCATTCATCAAACTCAGCTTGTCTTAGCATTCATCAAAATCAGCTTGTTGTAGCACTCAGCAACATGCTCCTGTTTAGTATTCATCAAAATCAGCGCGTCGTAGCATTCGTCAACATGCTCGTGTTTAGCATTCATCAAATTCAGCGTGTCGTAGCACTCGTCAACATACTAGTGTTTAGCATTCATCAAATTCAGCGTGTCGTAGCACTTGCTCGTGTTCAGCATTCATCAAAATCAGCGTGTCGTAGCATTCATCAACATACTCGTGTTTAGCATTCATCAAAATCAGCTTGTCGTAGCATTCGTCAACATGCTCGTGTTTAGCATTCATCAAATTCAGCGTGTCGTAGCATTCATCAACATACTCGTGTTTAGCATTCATCAAAATCAGCTTGTCGTAGCATTCGTCAACATCAGCGTGTTTAGTATCATCAAAATCAGCGCGTCGTAGCATTCGTCAACATGCCCGTGTTTAGCATTCATCAAATTCAGCGTGTCGTAGCACTCGTCAACATACTAGTGTTTAGCATTCATCAAATTCAGCGTGTCGTAGCACTCGTCAACATACTAGTGTTTAGCATTCATCAAATTCAGCGTGTCATAGCACTCGTCAACAAACTAGTGTTTAGCATTCATCAAATTCAGCGTGTCGTAGCATTCATCAACGTACTCGGGTTTAGCATTCATCAATATCAGTGCGTCGTTGCATTCATCAACGTGCTCGTGTTTAGCATTCGTCAAATTCAGCGTGTCGTAGCACTCGTCAACATACTAGTGTTTAGCATTCATCAAATTCAGCGTGTCGTAGCATTCATCAACATACTCGTGTTTAGCATTCATCAAAATCAGCTTGTCGTAGCATTCGTCAACATCAGCGTGTTTAGTATCATCAAAATCAGCGCGTCGTAGCATTCGTCAACATGCCCGTGTTTAGCATTCATCAAATTCAGCGTGTCGTAGCACTCGTCAACATACTAGTGTTTAGCATTCATCAACTTCAGCGTGTCGTAGCACTCGTCAACATACTAGTGTTTAGCATTTATCAAATTCAGCGTGTCATAGCACTCGTCAACATACTAGTGTTTAGCATTCATCAACTTCAGCGTGTCGTAGCACTCGTCAACATACTAGTGTTTAGCATTCATCAAATTCAGCGTGTCGTAGCACTCGTCAACATGCTCGTGTTTAGCATTCATCAAATTCAGCTTGTCGTAGCATTCGTCAACATGCTCGTGTTTAGCATTCATCAATTTCAGCGTGTCGTAGCATTCTACAACATACTCGTGTTTAGCATTCATCAAAATCATCTTGTCGTAGCATTCGTCAACATGCTCGTGTTTAGCATTCATCAAATTCAGCGTGTCGTAGCACTCGTCAACAGACTAGTGTTTAGCATTCATCAAATTCAGCGCGTCAAAGCATTCGTCAACATGCTTGTGTTTAGCATTCATCAAATTCAGCGTGTCGTAGCACTCGTCAACATACTAGTGTTTAGCATTCATCAAATTCAGCGTGTCGTAGCACTCGTCAACATGCTCGTGTTTAGCATTCATCAAAATCAGGTTGTCGTAGCATTCGTCAACATGCTCGTGTTTAGCATTCATCAAATTCAGCGTGTCGTAGCATTCATCAACATACTCGTGTTTAGCATTCATCAAAATCAGCTTGTCGTAGCATTCGTCAACATCAGCGTGTTTAGTATCATCAAAATCAGCGCGTCGTAGCATTCGTCAACATGCTCGTGTTTAGCATTCATCAAATTCAGCGTGTCGTAGCACTCGTCAACATACTTGTGTTTAGCATTCTTCAAATTCAGCGCGTCGTAGCATTCGTCAACATGCTCGTGTTTAGCATTCATCAAATTCAGCGTGTCGTAGCACTCGTCAACATACTAGTGTTTAGCATTCATCAAAATAAGCGTGTCGTAGCATTCGTCAACATACTCGTGTTTGGCATTCATCAAACTCAGCTTGTCTTAGCATTCATCAAAATCAGCTTGTTGTAGCACTCAGCAACATGCTCCTGTTTAGTATTCATCAAAATCAGCGCGTCGTAGCATTCGTCAACATGCTCGTGTTTAGCATTCATCAAATTCAGCGTGTCGTAGCACTCGTCAACATACTAGTGTTTAGCATTCATCAAATTCAGCGTGTCGTAGCACTTGCTCGTGTTCAGCATTCATCAAAATCAGCGTGTCGTAGCATTCATCAACATACTCGTGTTTAGCATTCATCAAAATCAGCTTGTCGTAGCATTCGTCAACATGCTCGTGTTTAGCATTCATCAAATTCAGCGTGTCGTAGCATTCATCAACATACTCGTGTTTAGCATTCATCAAAATCAGCTTGTCGTAGCATTCGTCAACATCAGCGTGTTTAGTATCATCAAAATCAGCGCGTCGTAGCATTCGTCAACATGCCCGTGTTTAGCATTCATCAAATTCAGCGTGTCGTAGCACTCGTCAACATACTAGTGTTTAGCATTCATCAAATTCAGCGTGTCGTAGCACTCGTCAACATACTAGTGTTTAGCATTCATCAAATTCAGCGTGTCATAGCACTCGTCAACATACTAGTGTTTAGCATTCATCAAATTCAGCGTGTCGTAGCATTCATCAACATACTCGGGTTTAGCATTCATCAATATCAGTGCGTCGTTGCATTCATCAACGTGCTCGTGTTTAGCATTCGTCAAATTCAGCGTGTCGTAGCACTCGTCAACATACTAGTGTTTAGCATTCATCAAATTCAGCGCGTCGTAGCATTCGTCAACATGCTCGTGTTTAGCATTCATCAAATTCAGCGTGTTGTAGCACTCGTCAACATGCTCGTGTTTAGCATTCATCAAAATCAGCTTGTCGTAGCATTCGTCAACATGCTCGTGTTTAGCATTCATCGAATTCAGCGTGTCGTAGCATTCATCAACATACTCGTGTTTAGCACTCATCAAATTCAGCGTGTCGTAGCACTCGTCAACAGACTAGTGTTTAGCATTCATCAAATTCAGCGCGTCGTAGCAATCGTCAACATGCTCGTGTTTAGCATTCATCAAATTCAGCGTGTCGTAGCACTCGTCAACATACTAGTGTTTAGCATTCATCAAAATCAGCTTGTCATAGCATTCGTCAACAGACTAGTGTTTAGCATTCGTCAAATTCAGCGCGTCGTAGCATTCGTCAACATGCTCGTGTTTAGCATTCATCAAATTCAGCGTGTCGTAGCACTCGTCAACATGCTCGTGTTTAGCATTCATCAAAATCAGCTTGTCGTAGCATTCGTCAACATGCTCGTGTTTAGCATTCATCAAATTCAGCGTGTCGTAGCATTCATCAACATACTCGTGTTTAGCATTCATCAAAATCAGCTTGTCGTAGCATTCGTCAACATCAGCGTGTTTAGTTTCATCAAAATCAGCGCGTCGTAGCATTCGTCAACATGCTCGTGTTTAGCATTCATCAAATTCAGCGTGTCGTAGCACTCGTCAACAGACTAGTGTTTAGCATTCATCAAATTCAGCGCGTCAAAGCATTCGTCAACATGCTTGTGTTTAGCATTCATCAAAATCAGCTTGTCATAGCATTCGTCAACAGACTAGTGTTTAGCATTCGTCAAATTCAGCGCGTCGTAGCATTCGTCAACATGCTCGTGTTTAGCATTCATCAAATTCAGCGTGTCGTAGCACTCGTCAACATGCTCGTGTTTAGCATTCATCAAAATCAGCTTGTCGTAGCATTCGTCAACATGCTCGTGTTTAGCATTCATCAAATTCAGCGTGTCGTAGCATTCATCAACATACTCGTGTTTAGCATTCATCAAAATCAGCTTGTCGTAGCATTCGTCAACATCAGCGTGTTTAGTTTCATCAAAATCAGCGCGTCGTAGCATTCGTCAACATGCTCGTGTTTAGCATTCATCAAATTCAGCGTGTCGTAGCACTCGTCAACAGACTAGTGTTTAGCATTCATCAAATTCAGCGCGTCAAAGCATTCGTCAACATGCTTGTGTTTAGCATTCATCAAATTCAGCGTGTCGTAGCACTCGTCAACAAACTAGTGTTTAGCATTCATCAAATTCAGCGTGTCGTAGCACTCGTCAACATACTAGTGTTTAGCATTCATCAAAATAAGCGTGTCGTAGCATTCGTCAACATACTCGTGTTTGGCATTCATCAAACTCAGCTTGTCTTAGCATTCATCAAAATCAGCTTGTTGTAGCACTCAGCAACATGCTCCTGTTTAGTATTCATCAAAATCAGCGCGTCGTAGCATTCGTCAACATGCTCGTGTTTAGCATTCATCAAATTCAGCGTGTCGTAGCACTCGTCAACATACTAGTGTTTAGCATTCATCAAATTCAGCGTGTCGTAGCACTTGCTCGTGTTCAGCATTCATCAAAATCAGCGTGTCGTAGCATTCATCAACATACTCGTGTTTAGCATTCATCAAAATCAGCTTGTCGTAGCATTCGTCAACATGCTCGTGTTTAGCATTCATCAAATTCAGCGTGTCGTAGCATCCATCAACATACTCGTGTTTAGCATTCATCAAAATCAGCTTGTCGTAGCATTCGTCAACATCAGCGTGTTTAGTATCATCAAAATCAGCGCGTCGTAGCATTCGTCAACATGCCCGTGTTTAGCATTCATCAAATTCAGCGTGTCGTAGCACTCGTCAACATACTAGTGTTTAGCATTCATCAAATTCAGCGTGTCGTAGCACTCGTCAACATACTAGTGTTTAGCATTCATCAAATTCAGCGTGTCATAGCACTCGTCAACAAACTAGTGTTTAGCATTCATCAAATTCAGCGTGTCGTAGCATTCATCAACATACTCGGGTTTAGCATTCATCAATATCAGTGCGTCGTTGCATTCATCAACGTGCTCGTGTTTAGCATTCGTCAAATTCAGCGTGTCGTAGCACTCGTCAACATACTAGTGTTTAGCATTCATCAAATTCAGCGCGTCGTAGCATTCGTCAACATGCTCGTGTTTAGCATTCATCAAATTCAGCGTGTTGTAGCACTCGTCAACATGCTCGTGTTTAGCATTCATCAAATTCAGCGCGTCGTAGCATTCGTCAACATGCTCGTGTTTAGCATTCATCAAATTCAGCGTGTCGTAGCACTCGTCAACATACTAGTGTTTAGCATTCATCAAAATCAGCTTGTCATAGCATTCGTCAACAGACTAGTGTTTAGCATTCATCAAATTCAGCGCGTCGTAGCATTCGTCAACATGCTCGTGTTTAGCATTCATCAAATTCAGCGTGTCGTAGCATTCATCAACATACTCGTGTTTAGCATTCATCAAAATCAGCTTGTCGTAGCATTCGTCAACATCAGCGTGTTTAGTATCATCAAAATCAGCGCGTCGTAGCATTCGTCAACATGCTCGTGTTTAGCATTCATCAAATTCAGCGTGTCGTAGCACTCGTCAACAGACTAGTGTTTAGCATTCATCAAATTCAGCGCGTCAAAGCATTCGTCAACATGCTTGTGTTTAGCATTCATCAAATTCAGCGTGTCGTAGCACTCGTCAACATACTAGTGTTTAGCATTCATCAAATTCAGCGTGTCGTAGCACTCGTCAACATGCTCGTGTTTAGCATTCATCAAAATAAGCTTGTCGTAGCATTCGTCAACATGCTCGTGTTTAGCATTCATCAAATTCAGCGTGTCGTAGCATTCATCAACATACTCGTGTTTAGCATTCATCAAAATCAGCTTGTCGTAGCATTCGTCAACATCAGCGTGTTTAGTATCATCAAAATCAGCGCGTCGTAGCATTCGTCAACATGCTCGTGTTTAGCATTCATCAAATTCAGCGTGTCGTAGCACTCGTCAACATACTTGTGTTTAGCATTCTTCAAATTCAGCGCGTCGTAGCATTCGTCAACATGCTCGTGTTTAGCATTCATCAAATTCAGCGTGTCGTAGCACTCGTCAACATACTAGTGTTTAGCATTCATCAAAATAAGCGTGTCGTAGCATTCGTCAACATACTCGTGTTTGGCATTCATCAAACTCAGCTTGTCTTAGCATTCATCAAAATCAGCTTGTTGTAGCACTCAGCAACATGCTCCTGTTTAGTATTCATCAAAATCAGCGCGTCGTAGCATTCGTCAACATGCTCGTGTTTAGCATTCATCAAATTCAGCGTGTCGTAGCACTCGTCAACATACTAGTGTTTAGCATTCATCAAATTCAGCGTGTCGTAGCACTTGCTCGTGTTCAGCATTCATCAAAATCAGCGTGTCGTAGCATTCATCAACATACTCGTGTTTAGCATTCATCAAAATCAGCTTGTCGTAGCATTCGTCAACATGCTCGTGTTTAGCATTCATCAAATTCAGCGTGTCGTAGCATTCATCAACATACTCGTGTTTAGCATTCATCAAAATCAGCGTGTCGTAGCATTCATCAACATACTCGTGTTTAGCACTCATCAAATTCAGCGTGTCGTAGCACTCGTCAACAGACTAGTGTTTAGCATTCATCAAATTCAGCGCGTCGTAGCAATCGTCAACATGCTCGTGTTTAGCATTCATCAAATTCAGCGTGTCGTAGCACTCGTCAACATACTAGTGTTTAGCATTCTTCAAAATCAGCTTGTCATAGCATTCGTCAACAGACTAGTGTTTAGCATTCGTCAAATTCAGCGCGTCGTAGCATTCGTCAACATGCTCGTGTTTAGCATTCATCAAATTCAGCGTGTCGTAGCACTCGTCAACATGCTCGTGTTTAGCATTCATCAAAATCAGCTTGTCGTAGCATTCGTCAACATGCTCGTGTTTAGCATTCATCAAATTCATCGTGTCGTAGCATTCATCAACATACTCGTGTTTAGCATTCATCAAAATCAGCTTGTCGTAGCATTCGTCAACATCAGCGTGTTTAGTTTCATCAAAATCAGCGCGTCGTAGCATTCGTCAACATGCTCGTGTTTAGCATTCATCAAATTCAGCGTGTCGTAGCACTCGTCAACAGACTAGTGTTTAGCATTCATCAAATTCAGCGCGTCAAAGCATTCGTCAACATGCTTGTGTTTAGCATTCATCAAATTCAGCGTGTCGTAGCACTCGTCAACATACTAGTGTTTAGCATTCATCAAATTCAGCGTGTCGTAGCACTCGTCAACATGCTCGTGTTTAGCATTCATCAAAATCAGCTTGTCGTAGCATTCGTCAACATGCTCGTGTTTAGCATTCATCAAATTCAGCGTGTCGTAGCATTCATCAACATACTCGTGTTTAGCATTCATCAAAATCAGCTTGTCGTAGCATTCGTCAACATCAGCGTGTTTAGTATCATCAAAATCAGCGGGTCGTAGCATTCGTCAACATGCTCGTGTTTAGCATTCATCAAATTCAGCGTGTCGTAGCACTCGTCAACATACTAGTGTTTAGCATTCTTCAAAGTCAGCGCGTCGTAGCATTCGTCAACATGCTCGTGTTTAGCATTCATCAAATTCAGCGTGTCGTAGCACTCGTCAACATACTAGTGTTTAGCATTCATCAAAATAAGCGTGTCGTAGCATTCGTCAACATACTCGTGTTTGGCATTCATCAAACTCAGCTTGTCTTAGCATTCATCAAAATCAGCTTGTTGTAGCACTCAGCAACATGCTCCTGTTTAGTATTCATCAACATCAGCGCGTCGTAGCATTCGCCAACATGCTCGTGTTTAGCATTCATCAAATTCAGCGTGTCGTAGCACTCGTCAACATACTAGTGTTTAGCATTCATCAAATTCAGCGTGTCGTAGCACTCGTCAACATACTAGTGTTTAGCATTCATCAAAATCAGCGTGTCGTAGCATTCGTCAACATGCTCGTGTTTAGCATTCATCAAATTCAGCGTGTCGTAGCATTCATCAACATACTCGTGTTTAGCATTCATCAAATTCAGCGCGTCGTAGCATTCGTCAACATGCTCGTGTTTAGCATTCATCAAATTCAGCGTGTCGTAGCACTCGTCAACATGCTCGTGTTTAGCATTCATCAAATTCAGCTTGTCGTAGCATTCGTCAACATGCTCGTGTTTAGCATTCATCAATTTCAGCGTGTCGTAGCATTCATCAACATACTCGTGTTTAGCATTCATCAAAATCATCTTGTCGTAGCATTCGTCAACATCAGCGTGTTTAGTATCATCAAAATCAGCGCGTCGTAGCATTCGTCAACATGCTCGTGTTTAGCATTCATCAAATTCAGCGTGTCGTAGCACTCGTCAACATACTAGTGTTTAGCATTCATCAAATTCAGCGTGTCGTAGCACTCGTCAACATGCTCGTGTTTAGCATTCATCAAAATCAGCTTGTCGTAGCATTCGTCAACATGCTCGTGTTTAGCATTCATCAAATTCAGCGTGTCGTAGCATTCATCAACATACTCGTGTTTAGCATTCATCAAAATCAGCTTGTCGTAGCATTCGTCAACATCAGCGTGTTTAGTATCATCAAAATCAGCGCGTCGTAGCATTCGTCAACATGCTCGTGTTTAGCATTCATCAAATTCAGCGTGTCGTAGCACTCGTCAACATACTTGTGTTTAGCATTCTTCAAATTCAGCGCGTCGTAGCATTCGTCAACATGCTCGTGTTTAGCATTCATCAAATTCTGCGTGTCGTAGCACTCGTCAACATACTAGTGTTTAGCATTCATCAAAATAAGCGTGTCGTAGCATTCGTCAACATACTCGTGTTTGGCATTCATCAAACTCAGCTTGTCTTAGCATTCATCAAAATCAGCTTGTTGTAGCACTCAGCAACATGCTCCTGTTTAGTATTCATCAAAATCAGCGCGTCGTAGCATTCGTCAACATGCTCGTGTTTAGCATTCATCAAATTCAGCGTGTCGTAGCACTCGTCAACATACTAGTGTTTAGCATTCATCAAATTCAGCGTGTCGTAGCACTTGCTCGTGTTCAGCATTCATCAAAATCAGCGTGTCGTAGCATTCATCAACATACTCGTGTTTAGCATTCATCAAAATCAGCTTGTCGTAGCATTCGTCAACATGCTCGTGTTTAGCATTCATCAAATTCAGCGTGTCGTAGCATTCATCAACATACTCGTGTTTAGCATTCATCAAAATCAGCTTGTCGTAGCATTCGTCAACATCAGCGTGTTTAGTATCATCAAAATCAGCGCGTCGTAGCATTCGTCAACATGCCCGTGTTTAGCATTCATCAAATTCAGCGTGTCGTAGCACTCGTCAACATACTAGTGTTTAGCATTCATCAACTTCAGCGTGTCGTAGCACTCGTCAACATACTAGTGTTTAGCATTTATCAAATTCAGCGTGTCATAGCACTCGTCAACATACTAGTGTTTAGCATTCATCAACTTCAGCGTGTCGTAGCACTCGTCAACATACTAGTGTTTAGCATTCATCAAATTCAGCGTGTCGTAGCACTCGTCAACATGCTCGTGTTTAGCATTCATCAAATTCAGCTTGTCGTAGCATTCGTCAACATGCTCGTGTTTAGCATTCATCAATTTCAGCGTGTCGTAGCATTCTACAACATACTCGTGTTTAGCATTCATCAAAATCATCTTGTCGTAGCATTCGTCAACATCAGCGTGTTTAGTATCATCAAAATCAGCGCGTCGTAGCATTCGTCAACATGCTCGTGTTTAGCATTCATCAAATTCAGCGTGTCGTAGCACTCGTCAACAGACTAGTGTTTAGCATTCATCAAATTCAGCGCGTCAAAGCATTCGTCAACATGCTTGTGTTTAGCATTCATCAAATTCAGCGTGTCGTAGCACTCGTCAACATACTAGTGTTTAGCATTCATCAAATTCAGCGTGTCGTAGCACTCGTCAACATGCTCGTGTTTAGCATTCATCAAATTCAGCGTGTCGTAGCACTCGTCAACATACTAGTGTTTAGCATTCATCAAAATAAGCGTGTCGTAGCATTCGTCAACATACTCGTGTTTGGCATTCATCAAACTCAGCTTGTCTTAGCATTCATCAAAATCAGCTTGTTGTAGCACTCAGCAACATGCTCCTGTTTAGTATTCATCAAAATCAGCGCGTCGTAGCATTCGTCAACATGCTCGTGTTTAGCATTCATCAAATTCAGCGTGTCGTAGCACTCGTCAACATACTAGTGTTTAGCATTCATCAAATTCAGCGTGTCGTAGCACTTGCTCGTGTTCAGCATTCATCAAAATCAGCGTGTCGTAGCATTCATCAACATACTCGTGTTTAGCATTCATCAAAATCAGCTTGTCGTAGCATTCGTCAACATGCTCGTGTTTAGCATTCATCAAATTCAGCGTGTCGTAGCATTCATCAACATACTCGTGTTTAGCATTCATCAAAATCAGCGTGTCGTAGCATTCATCAACATACTCGTGTTTAGCACTCATCAAATTCAGCGTGTCGTAGCACTCGTCAACAGACTAGTGTTTAGCATTCATCAAATTCAGCGCGTCGTAGCAATCGTCAACATGCTCGTGTTTAGCATTCATCAAATTCAGCGTGTCGTAGCACTCGTCAACATACTAGTGTTTAGCATTCTTCAAAATCAGCTTGTCATAGCATTCGTCAACAGACTAGTGTTTAGCATTCGTCAAATTCAGCGCGTCGTAGCATTCGTCAACATGCTCGTGTTTAGCATTCATCAAATTCAGCGTGTCGTAGCACTCGTCAACATGCTCGTGTTTAGCATTCATCAAAATCAGCTTGTCGTAGCATTCGTCAACATGCTCGTGTTTAGCATTCATCAAATTCATCGTGTCGTAGCATTCATCAACATACTCGTGTTTAGCATTCATCAAAATCAGCTTGTCGTAGCATTCGTCAACATCAGCGTGTTTAGTTTCATCAAAATCAGCGCGTCGTAGCATTCGTCAACATGCTCGTGTTTAGCATTCATCAAGATCAGCGTGTCGTAGCACTCGTCAACAGACTAGTGTTTAGCATTCATCAAATTCAGCGCGTCAAAGCATTCGTCAACATGCTTGTGTTTAGCATTCATCAAATTCAGCGTGTCGTAGCACTCGTCAACATACTAGTGTTTAGCATTCATCAAATTCAGCGTGTCGTAGCACTCGTCAACATGCTCGTGTTTAGCATTCATCAAAATCAGCTTGTCGTAGCATTCGTCAACATGCTCGTGTTTAGCATTCATCAAATTCAGCGTGTCGTAGCATTCATCAACATACTCGTGTTTAGCATTCATCAAAATCAGCTTGTCGTAGCATTCGTCAACATCAGCGTGTTTAGTATCATCAAAATCAGCGGGTCGTAGCATTCGTCAACATGCTCGTGTTTAGCATTCATCAAATTCAGCGTGTCGTAGCACTCGTCAACATACTAGTGTTTAGCATTCTTCAAAGTCAGCGCGTCGTAGCATTCGTCAACATGCTCGTGTTTAGCATTCATCAAATTCAGCGTGTCGTAGCACTCGTCAACATACTAGTGTTTAGCATTCATCAAAATAAGCGTGTCGTAGCATTCGTCAACATACTCGTGTTTGGCATTCATCAAACTCAGCTTGTCTTAGCATTCATCAAAATCAGCTTGTTGTAGCACTCAGCAACATGCTCCTGTTTAGTATTCATCAAAATCAGCGCGTCGTAGCATTCGCCAACATGCTCGTGTTTAGCATTCATCAAATTCAGCGTGTCGTAGCACTCGTCAACATACTAGTGTTTAGCATTCATCAAATTCAGCGTGTCGTAGCACTCGTCAACATACTAGTGTTTAGCATTCATCAAAATCAGCGTGTCGTAGCATTCGTCAACATGCTCGTGTTTAGCATTCATCAAATTCAGCGTGTCGTAGCATTCATCAACATACTCGTGTTTAGCATTCATCAAATTCAGCGCGTCGTAGCATTCGTCAACATGCTCGTGTTTAGCATTCATCAAATTCAGCGTGTCGTAGCACTCGTCAACATGCTCGTGTTTAGCATTCATCAAATTCAGCTTGTCGTAGCATTCGTCAACATGCTCGTGTTTAGCATTCATCAATTTCAGCGTGTCGTAGCATTCATCAACATACTCGTGTTTAGCATTCATCAAAATCATCTTGTCGTAGCATTCGTCAACATCAGCGTGTTTAGTATCATCAAAATCAGCGCGTCGTAGCATTCGTCAACATGCTCGTGTTTAGCATTCATCAAATTCAGCGTGTCGTAGCACTCGTCAACATACTAGTGTTTAGCATTCATCAAATTCAGCGTGTCGTAGCACTCGTCAACATGCTCGTGTTTAGCATTCATCAAAATCAGCTTGTCGTAGCATTCGTCAACATGCTCGTGTTTAGCATTCATCAAATTCAGCGTGTCGTAGCATTCATCAACATACTCGTGTTTAGCATTCATCAAAATCAGCTTGTCGTAGCATTCGTCAACATCAGCGTGTTTAGTATCATCAAAATCAGCGCGTCGTAGCATTCGTCAACATGCTCGTGTTTAGCATTCATCAAATTCAGCGTGTCGTAGCACTCGTCAACATACTTGTGTTTAGCATTCTTCAAATTCAGCGCGTCGTAGCATTCGTCAACATGCTCGTGTTTAGCATTCATCAAATTCTGCGTGTCGTAGCACTCGTCAACATACTAGTGTTTAGCATTCATCAAAATAAGCGTGTCGTAGCATTCGTCAACATACTCGTGTTTGGCATTCATCAAACTCAGCTTGTCTTAGCATTCATCAAAATCAGCTTGTTGTAGCACTCAGCAACATGCTCCTGTTTAGTATTCATCAAAATCAGCGCGTCGTAGCATTCGTCAACATGCTCGTGTTTAGCATTCATCAAATTCAGCGTGTCGTAGCACTCGTCAACATACTAGTGTTTAGCATTCATCAAATTCAGCGTGTCGTAGCACTTGCTCGTGTTCAGCATTCATCAAAATCAGCGTGTCGTAGCATTCATCAACATACTCGTGTTTAGCATTCATCAAAATCAGCTTGTCGTAGCATTCGTCAACATGCTCGTGTTTAGCATTCATCAAATTCAGCGTGTCGTAGCATTCATCAACATACTCGTGTTTAGCATTCATCAAAATCAGCTTGTCGTAGCATTCGTCAACATCAGCGTGTTTAGTATCATCAAAATCAGCGCGTCGTAGCATTCGTCAACATGCCCGTGTTTAGCATTCATCAAATTCAGCGTGTCGTAGCACTCGTCAACATACTAGTGTTTAGCATTCATCAACTTCAGCGTGTCGTAGCACTCGTCAACATACTAGTGTTTAGCATTTATCAAATTCAGCGTGTCATAGCACTCGTCAACATACTAGTGTTTAGCATTCATCAACTTCAGCGTGTCGTAGCACTCGTCAACATACTAGTGTTTAGCATTCATCAAATTCAGCGTGTCGTAGCACTCGTCAACATGCTCGTGTTTAGCATTCATCAAATTCAGCTTGTCGTAGCATTCGTCAACATGCTCGTGTTTAGCATTCATCAATTTCAGCGTGTCGTAGCATTCTACAACATACTCGTGTTTAGCATTCATCAAAATCATCTTGTCGTAGCATTCGTCAACATCAGCGTGTTTAGTATCATCAAAATCAGCGCGTCGTAGCATTCGTCAACATGCTCGTGTTTAGCATTCATCAAATTCAGCGTGTCGTAGCACTCGTCAACAGACTAGTGTTTAGCATTCATCAAATTCAGCGCGTCAAAGCATTCGTCAACATGCTTGTGTTTAGCATTCATCAAATTCAGCGTGTCGTAGCACTCGTCAACATACTAGTGTTTAGCATTCATCAAATTCAGCGTGTCGTAGCACTCGTCAACATGCTCGTGTTTAGCATTCATCAAAATCAGCTTGACGTAGCATTCGTCAACATGCTCGTGTTTAGCATTCATCAAATTCAGCGTGTCGTAGCATTCATCAACATACTCGTGTTTAGCATTCATCAAAATCAGCTTGTCGTAGCATTCGTCAACATCAGCGTGTTTAGTATCATCAAAATCAGCGCGTCGTAGCATTCGTCAACATGCTCGTGTTTAGCATTCATCAAATTCAGCGTGTCGTAGCACTCGTCAACATACTTGTGTTTAGCATTCTTCAAATTCAGCGCGTCGTAGCATTCGTCAACATGCTCGTGTTTAGCATTCATCAAATTCAGCGTGTCGTAGCACTCGTCAACATACTAGTGTTTAGCATTCATCAAAATAAGCGTGTCGTAGCATTCGTCAACATACTCGTGTTTGGCATTCATCAAACTCAGCTTGTCTTAGCATTCATCAAAATCAGCTTGTTGTAGCACTCAGCAACATGCTCCTGTTTAGTATTCATCAAAATCAGCGCGTCGTAGCATTCGTCAACATGCTCGTGTTTAGCATTCATCAAATTCAGCGTGTCGTAGCACTCGTCAACATACTAGTGTTTAGCATTCATCAAATTCAGCGTGTCGTAGCACTTGCTCGTGTTCAGCATTCATCAAAATCAGCGTGTCGTAGCATTCATCAACATACTCGTGTTTAGCATTCATCAAAATCAGCTTGTCGTAGCATTCGTCAACATGCTCGTGTTTAGCATTCATCAAATTCAGCGTGTCGTAGCATTCATCAACATACTCGTGTTTAGCATTCATCAAAATCAGCTTGTCGTAGCATTCGTCAACATCAGCGTGTTTAGTATCATCAAAATCAGCGCGTCGTAGCATTCGTCAACATGCCCGTGTTTAGCATTCATCAAATTCAGCGTGTCGTAGCACTCGTCAACATACTAGTGTTTAGCATTCATCAAATTCAGCGTGTCGTAGCACTCGTCAACATACTAGTGTTTAGCATTCATCAAATTCAGCGTGTCATAGCACTCGTCAACATACTAGTGTTTAGCATTCATCAAATTCAGCGTGTCGTAGCATTCATCAACATACTCGGGTTTAGCATTCATCAATATCAGTGCGTCGTTGCATTCATCAACGTGCTCGTGTTTAGCATTCGTCAAATTCAGCGTGTCGTAGCACTCGTCAACATACTAGTGTTTAGCATTCATCAAATTCAGCGCGTCGTAGCATTCGTCAACATGCTCGTGTTTAGCATTCATCAAATTCAGCGTGTTGTAGCACTCGTCAACATGCTCGTGTTTAGCATTCATCAAAATCAGCTTGTCGTAGCATTCGTCAACATGCTCGTGTTTAGCATTTATCAAATTCAGCGTGTCGTAGCATTCATCAACATACTCGTGTTTAGCACTCATCAAATTCAGCGTGTCGTAGCACTCGTCAACAGACTAGTGTTTAGCATTCATCAAATTCAGCGCGTCGTAGCAATCGTCAACATGCTCGTGTTTAGCATTCATCAAATTCAGCGTGTCGTAGCACTCGTCAACATACTAGTGTTTAGCATTCATCAAAATCAGCTTGTCATAGCATTCGTCAACAGACTAGTGTTTAGCATTCGTCAAATTCAGCGCGTCGTAGCATTCGTCAACATGCTCGTGTTTAGCATTCATCAAATTCAGCGTGTCGTAGCACTCGTCAACATGCTCGTGTTTAGCATTCATCAAAATCAGCTTGTCGTAGCATTCGTCAACATGCTCGTGTTTAGCATTCATCAAATTCAGCGTGTCGTAGCATTCATCAACATACTCGTGTTTAGCATTCATCAAAATCAGCTTGTCGTAGCATTCGTCAACATCAGCGTGTTTAGTTTCATCAAAATCAGCGCGTCGTAGCATTCGTCAACATGCTCGTGTTTAGCATTCATCAAATTCAGCGTGTCGTAGCACTCGTCAACAGACTAGTGTTTAGCATTCATCAAATTCAGCGCGTCAAAGCATTCGTCAACATGCTTGTGTTTAGCATTCATCAAATTCAGCGTGTCGTAGCACTCGTCAACATACTAGTGTTTAGCATTCATCAAATTCAGCGTGTCGTAGCACTCGTCAACATGCTCGTGTTTAGCATTCATCAAAATCAGCTTGTCGTAGCATTCGTCAACATGCTCGTGTTTAGCATTCATCAAATTCAGCGTGTCGTAGCATTCATCAACATACTCGTGTTTAGCATTCATCAAAATCAGCTTGTCGTAGCATTCGTCAACATCAGCGTGTTTAGTATCATCAAAATCAGCGCGTCGTAGCATTCGTCAACATGCTCGTGTTTAGCATTCATCAAATTCAGCGTGTCGTAGCACTCGTCAACATACTTGTGTTTAGCATTCTTCAAATTCAGCGCGTCGTAGCATTCGTCAACATGCTCGTGTTTAGCATTCATCAAATTCAGCGTGTCGTAGCACTCGTCAACATACTAGTGTTTAGCATTCATCAAAATAAGCGTGTCGTAGCATTCGTCAACATACTCGTGTTTGGCATTCATCAAACTCAGCTTGTCTTAGCATTCATCAAAATCAGCTTGTTGTAGCACTCAGCAACATGCTCCTGTTTAGTATTCATCAAAATCAGCGCGTCGTAGCATTCGTCAACATGCTCGTGTTTAGCATTCATCAAATTCAGCGTGTCGTAGCACTCGTCAACATACTAGTGTTTAGCATTCATCAAATTCAGCGTGTCGTAGCACTTGCTCGTGTTCAGCATTCATCAAAATCAGCGTGTCGTAGCATTCATCAACATACTCGTGTTTAGCATTCATCAAATTCAGCGTGTCGTAGCACTCGTCAACAGACTAGTGTTTAGCATTCAACAAAATCAGCTTGTCGTAGCATTCGTCAACAGACTAGTGTTTAGCATTCATCAAATTCAGCGCGTCGTAGCATTCGTCAACATGCTCGTGTTTAGCATTCATCAAATTCAGCGTGTCGTAGCACTCGTCAACATGCTCGTGTTTAGCATTCATCAATATCAGCTTGTCGTAGCATTCGTCAACATGCTCGTGTTTAGCATTCATCAAATTCAGCGTGTCGTAGCATTCATCAACATGCTCGTGTTTAGCATTCATCAAATTCAGCGTGTCGTAGCACTCGTCAACAGACTAGTGTTTAGCATTCGCCAAATTCAGCGCGTCGTAGCATTCGTCAACATGCTCGTGTTTAGCATTCATCAAATTCAGCGTGTCGTAGCACTCGTCAACATACTAGTGTTTAGCATTCATCAAAATCAGCTTGTCGTAGCATTCGTCAACAGACTAGTGTTTAGCATTCATCAAACTCAGCGCGTCGTAGCATTCGTCAACATGCTCGTGTTTAGCATTCATCAAAATCAGCTTGTCGTAGCATTCGTCAACATGCTCGTGTTTAGCATTCATCAAATTCAGCGTGTCGTAGCATTCATCAACATACTCGTGTTTAGCATTCATCAAATTCAGCGTGTCGTAGCACTCGTCAACATGCTCGTGTTTAGCATTCATCAAAATCAGCTTGTCGTAGCATTCGTCAACATGCTCGTGTTTAGCATTCATCAAATTCAGCGTGTCGTAGCATTCATCAACATACTCGTGTTTAGCATTCATCAAAATCAGCTTGTCGTAGCATTCGTCAACATCAGCGTGTTTAGTATCATCAAAATCAGCGCGTCGTAGCATTCGTCAACATGCTCGTGTTTAGCATTCATCAAATTCAGCGTGTCGTAGCACTCGTCAACAGACTAGTGTTTAGCATTCATCAAATTCAGCGCGTCAAAGCATTCGTCAACATGCTTGTGTTTCGCATTCATCAAATTCAGCGTGTCGTAGCACTCGTCAACATACTAGTGTTTAGCATTCATCAAATTCAGCGTGTCGTAGCACTCGTCAACATGCTCGTGTTTAGCATTCATCAAAATCAGCTTGTCGTAGCATTCGTCAACATGCTCGTGTTTAGCATTCATCAAGTTCAGCGTGTCGTAGCATTCATACACATGCTCGTGTTTAGCATTCATCAAATTCAGCGTGTCGTAGCACTCGTCAACAGACTAGTGTTTAGCATTCATCAAATTCAGCGCGTCGTAGCATTCGTCAACATGCTCGTGTTTAGCATTCATCAAATACAGCGTGTCGTAGCACTCGTCAACATACTAGTGTTTAGCATTCATCAAATTCAGCGTGTCGTAGCACTCGTCAACATACTAGTATTTAGCATTCATCAAATTCAGCGCGTCGTAGCATTCGTCAACATGCTCGTGTTTAGCATTCATCAAAATCAGCGTGTCGTAGCACTCGTCAACATACTAGTGTTTAGCATTCATCAAATTCAGCGTGTCGTAGCACTCGTCAACATACTCGCGTTTAGCATTCATCAAAATCAGCTTGTCGTAGCATTCGTCAACATGCTCGTGTTTAGCATTCATCAAATACAGCGCGTCGTAGCATTCGTCAACATGCTCGTGTTTAGCATTCATCAAATTCAGCGCGTCGTAGCATTCGTCAACATGCTCGTGTTTAGCATTCATCAAATTCAGCGTGTCGTAGCACTCGTCAACATACTAGTGTTTAGCATTCATCAAATTCAGCGCGTCGTAGCATTCGTCAACATGCTCGTGTTTAACATTCATCAAATTCAGCGTGTCGTAGCACTCGTCAACATACTAGTGTTTAGCATTCATCAAAATCAGCTTGTCGTAGCATTCATCAACATGTTCGTGTTTAGCATTCATCAAAATCAGTCTGTCGGAGCATTCATCAATATCAGTCTGTCGGAGCACTCATCACCATCAGCGTGTTTAGTATTCATCAAAACCAGCTTGTCGTAGCATTACACAACATGCTCATGTTTAGCAGTCATTAAAATCAGCGCGTCGTAGCATTCGTCAACAGGCTAGTGTTTAGCATTCATCAAAATAAGCGTGTCGTAGCATTCGTCAACATACTCGTGTTTGGCATTCATCAAACTCAGCTTGTTTTAGCATTCATCAAAATCAGCTTGTCGTAGCACTCAGCGACATGCTCCTGTTTAGTACTCATCAAAATCAGCGCGTCGTAGCATTCGTCAACATGCTCGTGTTTAGCATTCATCAAATTCAGCGTGTCGTAGCACTCGTCAACATACTAGTGTTTAGCATTCATCAAATTCAGCGTGTCGTAGCACTCGTCAACATACTAGTGTTTAGCATTCATCAAACTCAGCGTGTCGTAGCACTTGCTCGTGTTTAGCATTCATCAAATTCAGCGTGTCGTAGCATTCATCAACATACTCGTGTTTAGCATTCATCAAAATCAGCTTGTCGTAGCATTCGTCAACACGCTCGTGTTTAGCATTCATCAAATTCAGCATGTCGTAGCACTCGTCAACATACTAGTGTTTAGCATTCATCAAAATCAGCTTGTCGTAGCATTCATCAACATGTTCGTGTTTAGCATTCATCAAAATCAGTCTCTCGGAGCATTCATCAATATCAGTCTGTCGGAGCACTCATCACCATCAGCGTGTTTAGTCTTCTTCAAAACCAGCTTGTCGTAGCATTACACAACATGCTCATGTTTAGCAGTCATCAAACTCAGCTTGTTGTACACTCCTCAACATGCTCGTGTTTAGCATTCATCAAAATCAGCTTGTCGTACACTTGTCAACATGCTCATGTTTAGCATTCATCAAATTCAGCTTGTCGTAGCATTCGTCAACATGCTCGTATTTAGCATTCACCAAAATCAGCTTGTCGTAGCACTCGTCAACATGTTCGTGTTTAGCATTCATCAACATCAGTCTGTCGGAGCACTCATCACCATCAGCGTGTTTAGTATTCATCAAAACCAGCTTGTCGTAGCATCACACAACATGCTCATGTTTAGCAGTCATTAAAATCAGCGCGTCGTAGCATTCGTCAACATGCTAGTGTTTAGCATTCATCAAAATCAGTCTGTCGGAGCATTTATCAAAACCAGCTTGTCGTAGCATTCGTCAACATACTCCTGTTTAGCATTCATCAAAATCAGCGGTCGTAACATTCATCAACAAACTAATGTTTAGCAATCATCAATAGAAGCACATATATCTACCACATTCAACCAACTGCCTACTTCTCTGAGAATCTCACAAACCCTGTCTGTTTTCAAGTCAAATTTGTTCAAATATCTTTTAAATACCAATGGAGAATTATTTTCAACAAACTGTGTTTGAGTAGACTTCTTTTTTTCTGTGTTCATTTTTTTTTCTGTTTCATTTTTGATTTTTTGTTTTTCTTTTAGCTATGGCACTTTATGAAAAACGTTTTTATAAAATGATATTGATGCCAATGAAGTATTATATATATATATCAAAATCAGAGTGTGGTAGCATTCATCAACATACTAGTGTTTAGCATTCATCAAATTCAGCGTGTCGTAGCACTCGTCAACATACTAGTGTTTAGCATTCATCAAATTCAGCGTGTCGTAGCACTCGTCAACATACTAGTATTTAGCATTCATCAAATTCAGCGCGTCGTAGCATTCGTCAACATGCTCGTGTTTAGCATTCATCAAAATCAGCGTGTCGTAGCACTCGTCAACATACTAGTGTTTAGCATTCATCAAATTCAGCGTGTCGTAGCACTCGTCAACATACTCGCGTTTAGCATTCATCAAAATCAGCTTGTCGTAGCATTCGTCAACATGCTTGTGTTTAGCATTCATCAAATTCAGCGTGTCGTAGCACTCGTCAACATACTAGTGTTTAGCATTCATCAAATTCAGCGCATCGTAGCATTCGTCAACATGCTCGTGTTTAGCATTCATCAAATTCAGCGTGTCGTAGCACTCGTCAACATACTAGTGTTTAGCATTCATCAAAATCAGCTTGTCGTAGCATTCATCAACATGTTCGTGTTTAGCATTCATCAAAATCAGTCTGTCGGAGCATTCATCAATATCAGTCTGTCGGAGCACTCATCACCATCAGCGTGTTTAGTATTCATCAAAACCAGCTTGTCGTAGCATTACACAACATGCTCATGTTTAGCAGTCATTAAAATCAGCGCGTCGTAGCATTCGTCAACAGGCTAGTGTTTAGCATTCATCAAATTCAGCGCGTCGTAGCATTCGTCAACATGCTCGTGTTTAGCATTCATCAAATTCAGCGTGTCGTAGCACTCGTCAACATACTAGTGTTTAGCATTCATCAAAATCAGCTTGTCGTAGCATTCATCAACATGTTCGTGTTTAGCATTCATCAAAATCAGTCTGTCGGAGCATTCATCAATATCAGTCTGTCGGAGCACTCATCACCATCAGCGTGTTTAGTATTCATCAAAACCAGCTTGTCGTAGCATTACACAACATGCTCATGTTTAGCAGTCATTAAAATCAGCGCGTCGTAGCATTCGTCAACAGGCTAGTGTTTAGCATTCATCAAAATAAGCGTGTCGTAGCATTCGTCAACATACTCGTGTTTGGCATTCATCAAACTCAGCTTGTTTTAGCATTCATCAAAATCAGCTTGTCGTAGCACTCAGCGACATGCTCCTGTTTAGTACTCATCAAAATCAGCGCGTCGTAGCATTCGTCAACATGCTCGTGTTTAGCATTCATCAAATTCAGCGTGTCGTAGCACTCGTCAACATACTAGTGTTTAGCATTCATCAAATTCAGCGTGTCGTAGCACTCGTCAACATACTAGTGTTTAGCATTCATCAAACTCAGCGTGTCGTAGCACTTGCTCGTGTTTAGCATTCATCAAATTCAGCGTGTCGTAGCATTCATCAACATACTCGTGTTTAGCATTCATCAAAATCAGCTTGTCGTAGCATTCGTCAACACGCTCGTGTTTAGCATTCATCAAATTCAGCATGTCGTAGCACTCGTCAACATACTAGTGTTTAGCATTCATCAAAATCAGCTTGTCGTAGCATTCATCAACATGTTCGTGTTTAGCATTCATCAAAATCAGTCTGTCGGAGCATTCATCAATATCAGTCTGTCGGAGCACTCATCACCATCAGCGTGTTTAGTCTTCTTCAAAACCAGCTTGTCGTAGCATTACACAACATGCTCATGTTTAGCAGTCATCAAACTCAGCTTGTCGTACATTCCTCAACATGCTCGTGTTTAGCATTCATCAAAATCAGCTTGTCGTACACTTGTCAACATGCTCATGTTTAGCATTCATCAAATTCAGCTTGTCGTAGCATTCGTCAACATGCTCGTATTTAGCATTCACCAAAATCAGCTTGTCGTAGCACTCGTCAACAGGTTCGTGTTTAGCATTCATCAACATCAGTCTGTCGGAGCACTCATCACCATCAGCGTGTTTAGTATTCATCAAAACCAGCTTGTCGTAGCATCACACAACATGCTCATGTTTAGCAGTCATTAAAATCAGCGCGTCGTAGCATTCGTCAACATGCTAGTGTTTAGCATTCATCAAAATCAGTCTGTCGGAGCATTCATCAAAACCAGCTTGTCGTAGCATTCGTCAACATACTCCTGTTTAGCATTCATCAAAATCAGCGGTCGTAACATTCATCAACAAACTAATGTTTAGCAATCATCAATAGAAACACTTATATCTACCACATTCAACCAACTGCCTACTTCTCTGAGAATCTCACAAACCCTGTCTGTTTTCAAGTCAAATTTGTTCAAATATCTTTTAAATACCAATGGAGAATTATTTTCAACAAACTGTGTTTGAGTAGACTTCTTTTTTTCTGTGTTCCTTTTATTTTCTGTTTCATTTTTGATTTTTTGTTTTTCTTTTAGCTATGGCACTTTATGAAAAACATTTTTATAAAATGATATTGATGCCAATGAAGTATTATATATATATATCAAAATCAGAGTGTGGTAGCATTCATCAACATACTAGTGTTTAGCATTCATCAAATTCAGCGTGTCGTAGCACTCGTCAACATACTAGTGTTTAGCATTCATCAAATTCAGCGTGTCGTAGCACTCGTCAACATACTAGTATTTAGCATTCATCAAATTCAGCGCGTCGTAGCATTCGTCAACATGCTCGTGTTTAGCATTCATCAAAATCAGCGTGTCGTAGCACTCGTCAACATACTAGTGTTTAGCATTCATCAAATTCAGCGTGTCGTAGCACTCGTCAACATACTCGCGTTTAGCATTCATCAAAATCAGCTTGTCGTAGCATTCGTCAACATGCTCGTGTTTAGCATTCATCAAATTCAGCGTGTCGTAGCACTCGTCAACATACTAGTGTTTAGCATTCATCAAATTCAGCGCGTCGTAGCATTCGTCAACATGCTCGTGTTTAGCATTCATCAAATTCAGCGTGTCGTAGCACTCGTCAACATACTAGTGTTTAGCATTCATCAAAATCAGCTTGTCGTAGCATTCATCAACATGTTCGTGTTTAGCATTCATCAAAATCAGTCTGTCGGAGCATTCATCAATATCAGTCTGTCGGAGCACTCATCACCATCAGCGTGTTTAGTATTCATCAACACCAGCTTGTCGTAGCATTACACAACATGCTCATGTTTAGCAGTCATTAAAATCAGCGCGTCGTAGCATTCGTCAACAGGCTAGTGTTTAGCATTCATCAAATTCAGCGTGTCGTAGCATTCATCAACATACTCGTGTTTAGCATTCATCAAAGTCAGCTTGTCGTAGCATTCGTCAACATCGGCGTGTTTAGTATCATCAAAATCAGCGCGTCGTAGCATTCGTCAACATGCTCGTGTTTAGCATTCATCAAATTCAGCGTGTCGTAGCACTCGTCAACATACTAGTGTTTAGCATTCATCAAATTCAGCGCGTCGTAGCATTCGTCAACATGCTCGTGTTTAGCATTCATCAAATTCAGCGTGTCGTAGCACTCGTCAACATACTAGTGTTTAGCATTCATCAAATTCAGCGTGTCGTAGCACTCGTCAACATACTAGTGTTTAGCATTCATCAAATTCAGCGTGTCGTAGCACTCGTCAACATACTCGGGTTTAGCATTCATCAATATCAGTGCGTCGTAGCATTCATCAACATGCTCGTGTTTAGCATTCACCAAAATCAGCTTGTCGTAGCATTCGTCAACCTGTTCTGTAGTAAATAGTTCAAAGCAGCTCAAAGTTTATTACAACTTTACTCTAGTAACGCACTGACAGCACTGACTCTCTCACAAGCAAAAGCAGTTACTCAAAACCAGCATACTATGGAAAAGTCATCAATTCCTGTGGTACATGTCACTACAGCTAGCAGCAATGAATCACACATAAAGCATTATGTACATAGGCATCACATCTCCCCTTGATCTCAAGATCATTACAGATGCTAATAAAAACAAGATGTAAAATGAATAGGCAACAGATACAATAGCAGTACGCACAGTAAGTGGGCTAGGAAGACAAATAACACGACCAAAACCAAACAGCCTAATGCTCAAAAAATTCTCCATATCTTTCTGGTGGCCTCCTGTCCCTCACAGGCCTGTGGTTTCCATTGTCATAGACAATGGCTGATTCCTTGTCACTGCTACCTAAATCACAACCAGTTTCACTGTCAGCCCTGTTGTTCTCAAAATTGCCAGCAATAGGAAAATCAAAATCTATTTCGAAAGCATTGTCACTTGATGACCTGGGTTCACTGCTCGTGCTATGTGTGCTACTTCGACGCGCCAGACGTATGTCGGCCACATGTCTGTTTACTCCGTCAACCTCTATCGCAGTGTCTGATACTACAGCTGTTACTTTGCCCTCAGGCCATACTGTCACACATTTGGCATTCACTGGCTTTACAAACACAACATCGCCTAAGCCATAAGAGTGTCTGAACTCCTGATCACACTCCCTCTTCTCTATAGCCATGTTTGGGTTTCTCACCAGATAAGAATGCACTGCTTGACTTGGCACCACCCCCTCATTATTTGGCGTATTATTATACCAATAAACCATGTCCTGAATATTGTTGCCAGATCGTGCTGCCATTCTCTTAACTGTCCTGTGGTTACGTTCCACTATGCCATTACCAGTTGGTCTATAGGCGCAGCTGTATATGTGACGGATTTTCCACTTCTTCAACATAGCATTGAAATGTGTACTCGCAAAACATGGCCCATTGTCCGATAGTAACTCCACTGGTGGTCCACGTTCCCTAAAAACTCGCGTCAAATGTTCTATAACCGAGTTCGCTGTCTCGTCTCTCAGTTTTTGCCACAGTGCATATCTACTCGGGCCACAGTCTATGATGGTTAAGTACGGGACTCGTCCTACATGTGTGATGTCTACGGCTAACCTATCCCATGTGTCTTCTACTGCCACTGTACCATTCTCCCATTTAGCAGGAGATGGGTCGATTTGCCTGCACACCAAACACTCTCTGATCACCTGTTCAACCACTTCTTTTGATATGCTCTGTTCAAACTTCTGCTTCACCAAAAACCATGTCCTTTCCACACCAAGATGGTGAGTGGTATGAATATTGCGTACCTCTGCGATAGGATCTAGAGGTTTCTTTACTGCCACACTAACACATGGAACAGTTCTGTTCAGCCACCTTTGATCTACGCGCGTCAACACATCTGCTCGATTGTTCGCCGACTTTACTAGAGACACTTGTAACTTAACGTTGTAAACAGTCATCAGCTCTGCAATAACACCTAGCCTCCGTCTCACTATCATTTCCGACAGCCCACTTACTTTGGGCCTGTGACTGTCTGTAATAACAGAACTAACCCAATTATAGACTGTCGCTGAATCTGTTATGATGGCTATTTTTGTCATTTCCCACTTGATAGCCAAATTTACACCTTTAAGCACAGCGTCCAACTCTGCTACGTTTATGTGCATGCTGTCGTCCATCTTTCTCAGCCATGCAGCGTCCTCCACAATTTGCCCGTCGATCTCTACTGCTGCCCCAATAGCTATACTGCTAGCGTCACACCACACTTTGCACTGGCTATCGCTACTCACAGCCCACTTTCCTTGTACTGGGTCCTGCTTCTCTACTCTACCCAAGACTTCCTTCAACATCGCTGTCACATTGTCTGGTATTACATCGTCCCATTTCCCATCCGCTGCTTGCCTTTTTATATAGCTGCATGCCACTCTAAGCCACCCAGCTACTGGATAGTGACCCACTAACTTGCCACAGATGGAGAATAGCTCCCTTCTAGTAATGTCACCATCCACTGATGGAATATCGGAATCACGCTGCCACCTGTCTACACCTGAACTGTCACACTTTACTTTCAATCCAAGAACTCGCGCATTCGATAACGCTACTGGCTCTTTCGTTACTAGCCCATATTTGAGTAAGTGGTTTTGCACCGTAGTCGCTGACACTATTGACTTGTTTACGAGAATGTCATCGATGTAATGATCAGTCGCGGCAGCTACCCTATCATCAAGTGACAAAACTTTTGACAATATTTTGGTCATAATCTTAGGTGCTACATTAAGTCCAAACCCCATACGAGTCATCACATACACAGTACCCTTGAACCTAACAGCTTGAAACCTTTGCAATTCAATACTAATATGCACCTGCAAATATGCCTTCTTTAAATCGAGTACACACGCATTGCCACCTAACTTACGCCAATGTCTCAGTTTGTCCTGACATACTGCCGTATCCACACCAGGATTGCTGTTTATATATCCATTCAGCTCCTTGCTATAGTCCATTACTGGTCTCACTTTCACTGGCTTATTTGGTTGTGGAGCAGCCATCAACGGGATGAATCCATCAACTTTGCCATGTACATGCTCTACATGTGGTTGCAGCCAACCGTTCGATATCCATTGTTCTACCTCTCGTTCATAATCCTCTCGAACGCTGTCATGTATACTATATTCTCCGCATTGGTTGTGCAACGTTGGCTTCTCGTCCTTCCATTTCCATGTTACAGTCCACACCCGGCCGTCAAACTGTGCCGTAAAGTCCTGATCATCGATGTCTATCACTGGCGGTCGGCTTACATCATTCTCTCTTACTACCGCCCCAATGGTAGATGGCTTTGTTGCTCTGAATACCGCTTTACTAGAATTCCCTATTGTTACTCCACCAAGTCTGGTAATGCCGTCCATGCCAAGTATCATGGTGCAATCGCACACCAACTCGGGTGCAACCATGCAGCGTAGCTCAATCTTTTGCTGCCCTACCATTACTGACACAGTTACTTCTCCCTTGCACATTGTCGTATTCCCATTAGGCATCAAAACCTGTCTCTCTGGCCCCTGAATAGCTAGTCGCAAGCGTCTCACCAGTCCTTCGTGTAGTACAGATTGTTCGCATCCACTGTCAACCAAAGCTTTTACCGGCATGTTCCCAATCAGTAAGGATGTAAATGGCAACACCGACTTGTTTATGCGTGTTTTACGGGGAAAGCATCCGGTGCATACGCTTCCCCACTTTCGTTTCCCTGCAAGTGAGGGCACTGAGCCCTCCTATGACCCTCGGCATGGCAGTTGTAGCATCTAAACATCAGCCTGTTGTCTCCATTCTTCATGCTGTAGCGACAATTACGCGCCAAATGTGGCCCAGAGCAGCGATAGCATTTGATCTCCTTTCTGCGTCGCATGGCCCCACACACAGTTGATGCGCTGCTACTAGTTGAAAGCATCATTCTCGCTCGACCAACTAAATCCTCCAGACTTAATGTCTCTACTGCGACGAGCGACTTTAGCTGTGTTGCCAAGTCTTGTGGGAGGCCTGCTAGAAAGGCACATCTTAGTAACGGTTCTGGAGTGGTCTGTCCTACTAGTGCCACCAACCTCCTCAGGTCTGCTAAGAACACATCGACACTCTCTCCTTCCATTAGCATACGCATGCGTAGTTGATCATACGCACTAAAGCTATTCTCACTAAATGCTGTTAGTAGTGCACCTTTTAGTTTGTCAAAGTCTTTCTGCACTTCCTCGCTTAGTTGTTTGTACACAGAGAATGCAGCTCCTGATAGAAACAGTGGCAGAAATGTTGTTAAGTCGGTTACCTTTTGAAGCTTCGCTACCAGTTCTAGTTTGTCCACCCAAACACTAAAGTCTCCACTAGGTACCCCCTCATAGCTCTTGATCAAGTCCGATAGTTTGACTGCCATATCCGCTATATAGTATATATCCGCAAAAGCCGAAATAGCTTGTAGTAAATAGTTCAAAGCAGCTCAAAGTTTATTACAACATTACTCTAATAACGCACTGACAGCACTGACTCTCTCACAAGCAAAAGCAGTTACTCAAAAACAGCATACTATGGAAAAGTCATCAATTCCTGTGGTACATGTCACTACAGCTAGCAGCAATGAATCACACATAAAGCATTATGTACATAGGCATCACAGTTCGTGTTTAGCATTCATCAACATCAGTCTGTCGGAGCATTCGTCAACATACTAGTGTTTAGCATTCTTCAATATCAGTCGGTCGTAGCATTCGTCAAACTCAGCTTGTCGTAGCATTCATCAAAATCAGCTTGTCGTAGCATTCGTCAACATACCAGTGTTTAGCATTCATCAAATTCAGCGTGTCGTAGCATTCGTCAACATGCTCGTGTTTAGCATTCATCAATATCAGTCTGTCGGAGCATTCATCAAAATCAGCGCGTCTTTGCATTCGTCAACATACTCAACATACTGTGATCAGCTTGTCGTAGCACTCGTCAACATGCTCATGTTTAGCATTCATCAATTTCAGCTTGTCGTAGCATTCGTCAACGTACTCCTGTTTAGCATTCATCAAAATCAGCTTGTCGTAGCATTCGTCAACATGCTCGTATTTAGCATTCACCAAAATCAGCTTGTCGTAGCACTCGTCAACATGTTCGTGTTTAGCATTCATCAACATCAGCCTGTTGGAGCACTCATCACCATCAGCGTGTTTAGTATTCATCAAAACCAGCTTGTCGTAGCATCACACAACATGCTCATGTTTAGCAGTCATTAAAATCAGCGCGTCGTAGCATTCGTCAACATGCTAGTGTTTAGCATTCATCAAAATCAGTCTGTCGGAGCATTCATCAAAATCAGCGCGTCTTTGAATTCGTCAACATCAGCGTGTTTAGTATCATCAAAACCAGCTTGTCGTAGCATTCGTCAACATACTCCTGTTTAGCATTCATCAAAATTAGCGGTCGTAACATTCATCAACATACTAATGTTTAGCAATCATCAATAGAAATACATATATCTACCACATTCAACCAACTGCCTACTTCTCTGAGAATCTCACAAACCCTGTCTGTTTTCAAGTCAAATTTATTCAAATATCTTTTAAATACCAATGGAGAATTATTTTAAACAAACTGTGTTTGAGTAGACTTCTTTTTTTCTGTGTTCATTTTATTTTCTGTTTCATTTTTGATTTTTTGTTTTTCTTTTAGCTATGGCACTTTATGAAAAACATTTTTATAAAACGATATTGATGCCAATAAAGTATTATATATATATATCAAAATCAGAGTGTCGTAGCATTCATCAACATACTCCTTTTTAGCATTCATCAAAATCAGTGCGTCGTTGCATTCGTCAACGTGCTAGTGTTTAGCATTCTTCAAACTCAGCTTGTCGTAGCATTCATCAACATTAGCGTGTTTAGTATTCATCAAAATTAGCTAGTCTTAGCACTCGTCAACATGCTTGTGTTTAACATTCATCAAAATCACTTCGTCGTAGCATTCGTCAACTTACTAGTGTTTAGCATTCATCAATATCAGTCGGTCGTAGCATTCGTCAACATACTAGTGTTTAGCATTCATCAAAATAAGCGTGTCGTAGCATTCGTCAACATACTCGTGTTTGGCATTCATCAAACTCAGCTTGTTTTAGCATTCATCAAAATCAGCTTGTCGTAGCACTCAGCAACATGCTCCTGTTTAGTATTCATCAAAATCAGCGCGTCGTAGCATTCGTCAACATGCTCGTGTTTAGCATTTATCAAATTCAGCGTGTCGTAGCACTCGTCAACATACTAGTGTTTAGCATTCATCAAATTCAGCGTGTCGTAGCACTCGTCAACATACTAGTGTTTAGCATTCATCAAATTCAGCGTGTCGTAGCACTTGCTCGTGTTTAGCATTCATCAAATTCAGCGTGTCGTAGCATTCATCAACATACTCGTGTTTAGCATTCATCAAAATCAGCTTGTCGTAGCATTCGTCAACATCAGCGTGTTTAGTATCATCAAAATCAGCGGTCGTTGCATTCGTCAACATGCTCGTGTTTAGCATTCATCAAATTCAGCGTGTCGGAGCACTCATCACCATCAGCGTGTTTAGTATTCATCAAAACCAGCTTGTCGTAGCATCACACAACATGCTCATGTTTAGCAGTCATTAAAATCAGCGCGTCGTAGCATTCGTCAACATGCTCATGTTTAGCATTCATCAAATTCAGCTTGTCGTAGCATTCGTCAACATGCTCGTATTTAGCATTCACCAAAATCAGCTTGTCGTAGCACTCGTCAACATGTTCGTGTTTAGCATTCATCAACATCAGCCTGTTGGAGCACTCATCACCATCAGCGTGTTTAGTATTCATCAAAACCAGCTTGTCGTAGCATCACACAACATGCTCATGTTTAGCAGTCATTAAAATCAGCGCGTCGTAGCATTCGTCAACATGCTAGTGTTTAGCATTCATCAAAATCAGTCTGTCGGAGCATTCATCAAAATCAGCGCGTCTTTGAATTCGTCAACATCAGCGTGTTTAGTATCATCAAAACCAGCTTGTCGTAGCATTCGTCAACATACTCCTGTTTAGCATTCATCAAAATCAGCGGTCGTAACATTCATCAACAAACTAATGTTTAGCAATCATCAATAGAAACACATATATCTACCACATTCAACCAACTGCCTACTTCTCTGAGAATCTCACAAACCCTGTCTGTTTTCAAGTCAAATTTATTCAAATATCTTTTAAATACCAATGGAGAATTATTTTAAACAAACTGTGTTTGAGTAGACTTCTTTTTTTCTGTGTTCATTTTATTTTCTGTTTCATTTTTGATTTTTTGTTTTTCTTTTAGCTATGGCACTTTATGAAAAACATTTTTATAAAATGATATTGATGCCAATAAAGTATTATATATATATATCAAAATCAGAGTGTGGTAGCATTCATCAACATACTCGTGTTTAGCATTCACCAACATCAGTCTGTCAGAGCACTCATCACCATCAGCGTGTTTAGTATTCATCAACATCAGTCTGTCGGAGCACTCATCACCATCAGCGTGTTTAGTATTCATCAAAATCAGCTTGTCGTAGCATCCGTCAACATACTCCTGTTTAGCATTCATCAAAATCAGCTTGTCGCAGCACTCGTCAACATGCTAGTGTTTAACATTCATCAAATTCAGCTTGTCGTAGCATTCGTCAACATGCTCGTATTTAGCATTCATCAAAATCAGCTTGTCGTAGCACTCGTCAACATGCTCGTGTTTAGCATTCATCAATTACTAACTTTCCATGTAGCGCTACATAATGGTGTCATGGCTCAGTGCTTCTCAATAGCGATAAACCATCACGCTTTTCCATGAGCCAGCAATTACAGAAAGCCAAAGGTCATGAACCCTAATTAGCGAGTCAATGGCGACTTTGAGCTAATGAGTCAATGAGTGAAACTACCGTGTGAAGGAAAATTGTTTCCACAAACAATTGGTTTTAAATGCTTTTCTTGTGTTTGTTTCATCTAATGCTACATACTCCACAGGAAAAAGTTTGAAGCAGCAGTGCTTGGCTAATGTGTAATTTATTTATTAAACTGAAAATAATTATTTATATTTATTATTATTTAACCACGGCCAATTGATTGATTATTTATTTATCATTATTATTTACTTTTTATTATTATCAATATCTAAAATAGGGAAAAAAACAATTAATATAAAATAAAACACATAAATATATTTGTGATCACTAATTCTGCATCATTTTTAATTAATATAAGTGGTCTTGAAAGGCAACTGTCTCATAGCACTGAAATTTCTGTCCAAATTATTTAATTATATTGACTGCAGTGATGCTGGAAATACAATACACGCATGTGCAAACCAGTAGCGCTACGGCATTCCCTATTTCCATAACGCTTCAGTGGTCTGGCGTTATTATAAGTCGCTACTTAGTAGCGACTTTCAATAGCGCCACATAATCACGACTTCAGTAGCGATATAGCCATTTCCAAGAGGGGAAAACCCGTGGCGCTACGGCTTAGCGCTACGGCGTCGCGTCATGGAAAGCCACTAAATATCAGTCTGTCGGAGCGTTCATCACAATCAGTGCGTCGTAGCACTCGTCAACATACATTCATCAAAATCAGCGTGTTGTAGCGTTCGTCAACATCAGCGTGTTTAGTATCATAAAATTCAGCTTGTCGTAGCATTCATCAAATTCAGCTTGTCGTAGCATTAATCAAAATCACCTTGTTGTAGCATTCGTCAAGATGCTCGTATTTAGCATTCACCAAAATCAGCTTGTCGTAGCAATCGTCAACATGTTCGTGTTTAGCATTCATCAACATCAGTCTGTCGGAGCACTCATCACCATCAGCGT